>OX104115.1:68643213-68870554 GCA_944474755.1 Limnoperna fortunei | reverse complement strand
AATATTAACAGAGATCTAGAACTCCTTAACGAATGGGCTAAATTGTGGTTAGTAGATTTTAATCCCCCAAAAACGGAATATACGTTTTTTCTTTTAGAAATCACGAACCCCTCAACCTCACATTCAATGGTGAAATATTGCCTAAGTTGAAAATCATAAACATTTAGGAATAGCTCTATCTCAAAATTGTAAATAGTCTACACATATTGATTATATTTGTAAAAGTGCTTCTAAACAAATATTTGTTCTGCGAAAACTAAAGTATCTTCTGTGCAGAAACAACCTGAACATTATTTATTCTAGGCATATTCTTCCTCTACTGGAATATGCTTGCGAATTATAGGATGGTTGCTCTGTCACTGAACGTTTACAATTAGAAGCTGCTAGAATTGTAACAGGACTTCCTCGCTTTTCCAAATATTGAATCGTTAATATTCGAAACAGGTTGGTCTTCTTTAATGAATAAACGTAATATAAGAAAACTAAATCTTATGTATAAAATCCGCAATGGAAATGCTCCCGAATATTTACGAGATATTTTAAATGACTACTCTGATGTTGTATGCTACAATTTAAGAAATCGACTATAGATTACAGAACACCATTGTGTCGACTTGAGACCTTTTCAAAATCTTTTTTTTCCTTCAACAGTTAGACTGTGGAACTCTCTTCCTTCAGATCAAAGAGAATTACAACTTCTATGAGCTTTCAAATATCCCTGAAAAAAAACTATATTGTCCCATCATATTTTCTAATAGGAAGCAGAAAAATAAATCTTATTCATATAACTAAATGTTTGTTTGAATTAGGTCATTGAATTTATCGATCAATTCGTGTCCTGGAGCTTTGAAAGGTTGTAATTTATTGTTTGATTTAATATAATATACCCGTTTTACTCTCGTACTACGCAAACTGTGATTTTCTTGACAAAAAACCTCAAGAAACAAGCTGTATTTTTTTAATGGTGTTTAACGTGGCGTTTCAACAATTTTTCACCTATATCATTGCGTCCAGTTATTTTTTAGGGTGGGGGGAGAAAGCCGGATAACCAGGAGAAAACCCCGGATCTGCGACAGGAAATTTGGGCATCATGGTCAATGCAGATTGGAAATGGAATCGAGTACGCCCTCCCAGAATGAGACTCGAACCCGCAACTAAACCACTCGGCCACTAAGGCCCATAGAGCTGTATTTTTTGGCCGAATCAATTTACTGTGTTTTAAATGGATTATTACGAAATGTACTAAAACATCGTTTACATATTTTGATTTGGTTTAATTAGTAAACATAAGCAATTTCATAATAAACTCTTCTAAACTTTAAAGAGAATTACATATATGAATACGAATGGCGCCTATTAACTTTGGTTTTACCATGTTACATAGGTTGCATTAAATTAAATATATTTACTCATTTACGATAATTGGACTTTTGTTATTGGCACAAAGTTAAAAACCAGTACTTTTAGGACTCTTTCTCTAAAAATCTGACGTATTTAATCACAACGACGAAAAAATATGGAGCAGAAGCAAGTGTGTTGTCATTTAAATAATACTTATTAATAAATATACATGTAGGTACCTTATTGTTTGAATCTTAAAGGATACTTAACATGATCCCAGGTAGCACACTTGTGATTATTTAATTGTCGTTTGGTCAGAAACTATATAACCTGAACTTAAAAAATAACGGCACATGTACCGGTATATGGAAACCGTTGTTTTTTTCAGTTTTACATGAATCTAAAACTGATATATGAACCTCATATTAAAAACGCAATTCATCCATTAATTTCATTTATATTATTTAACATCATTTAATACAGGGCATCTCGCCAGAATTTATCAAAAGTCTTGTTTTAAATCTAAGAAAAAACATGTTTAAGATATTTCAAAATATCAAGAGCAAACTACAATATAAAATTAGCCGTAGATTGATTAAATGATTCAATGTTTGCTTAACTTCCAATGAGCAGTATTTAGCTATATTCAATTTTTCTGGAGTTTTTTAAATAAGACTATTTGAACTTTTCATAAATGCTAAATATATTAACGCCTTAGATAAATTGTTATGCACAAATTTAACTTGTCATGATTTTATTTTAAATTGTTTTGACAACATTGGTATACATGATAAAAATTCAGAAATAAATTTGTTCTCATTTTCATGGTTATTGATATAGAATGTAATGTATCTTACTCCAATAATTATGGGAGATAACTGTTTTTATCAATAATTTGTAAAAAAAATTGCTGTTAACTCCCTTTGGTCATTTTTTAAAAAGGTATATTGTTTTAGAACGACAAAACGCCAATTTATACAGTTTCAGACTACAGAACACAAATGATTTACATGAAAACATTCTCGGCATGAAGAAACAAGAGAACGCAAATTACAATTGCCGACAGTCCACCGTATATGATGGACGTCGTATATATATTATCAAACACATATAATGCAATACAAAAGTTCGCATCTAGTGATAATTATCCTTCGTCGATAGCCAAGGACGACCAGGAAAAAAACACGGTATTGGTGGAAATCTGTGTCCGAAATCAATGCACAAGGCTATCTCAGGATAACGATGTCGGACCTCATCATGCACAAAATTTAAAAAAAAAATCAGCAAAATGGGAGTTTACTAGTTCGATAGGCGGCTAGAAAGTGACATAATTCTATATACCCGTATATCACCCCGTATAGAACGCAAACGACGTAACGATACCGGATTGGTCGACTAATACTTCGTTACCCCGATAATTAATATATGCATACCGGAAATACAATATTTTCCCGCTATAAAAAGTACTAATATTTACGCTATTATCGGATTTTGACACACAAAAAGGTGAGCAAAGCTAAAATTTTCTTTACGTTGTACAAGTAATTTGTAAACATTTGGACACAATTTTTCATGGTTTTAAATTCAGACATTGGTTATAGATATGACCTTCCTGATTGTCGAACCACTTTTGGCACTCATGTTTACACAGGACTTGACTTGATTTAACCTTTTAGATTTCTTTAAAAGAACTTTTAAGAAGTGATTTTTGTTCATTATCTACAATTGTTTTTTCTTATTACATTTGTTTGTAAATAAAGATACAAAACATAAAAAGCCTTGATTCTGACATGCCATAAGTTTGAATCCCAGGGCAACGAATTGCCATTATGTAAATACATATATAGATGTCTGTTCAGTTCCAGTGTACTACTGTCACACCACGTTTACGTTTTCTGTAATTTACAATGAAGATAACATTATCATTTATCTTAATGTTTTATGATATTCAAGTTATACTTTTAAAAATAACCAATAATTGTAAGAATTTGAAAAAAAAACACCTTCCATGTCTTAACAATTACTGAATTATAGGCAGTTTAGTTTAAACATATTTTATTTGCTCAGATATGGAAAATGGGATAAGACATGAGTTAGACAAACTTATGAAGTCTTCTCCATATATACAATTTGTTACAAAAGAACGTTCATGGAGAATGTATACAATTTTTTGCACGTGAACACACCGATCAACCGACTTATATCATTTTGGTGAGAAGTAGTATGACACGATGAAAAAAGATATAAACATGTTAGAAGCGATGAAAACGTAGGTCAGTTTTTCCATTTTTTTATGTTTTAAATTTAATGTAGCGAATAAAATATATTAAAACACGATTTAGCATAGATTTTGCAATAGATATATTCAGTCCTTTAATCTCTTGCTTTTATTTTGTCCAACTTATCTTATAAAATAAACGAACAAATGCATATATAGTTATTTAAATTCTAAAATGACCTTTTATGATATAATTTTATTTCAAATCGGCCGTTTAAATATAAAGAATATTCCTTTAGCTTTCGCTTGGTGCCAAAAATGTATCTTTAACAGAATGCATTAACAATATTAATTTGATTTTAATTGCACTGTCAGAGAAATTACGATACGATGTAAATCAGTTCAATGATATGATTAAAACAAGAAATATGACTTTGTATAAGCTATTAAATTCTGCTAACCGATTGAATAAGTATGCACTTTAAGAGTTCGTAACGTAATTATTATATGTATTTTTTTTTCTTGTCAATATCAAGCATGAAGAGGAGGATGGGGAAAATTAATTTTGATTACTGTGCATAAAATATTAAATGAACAAATTGCGACACACAATAACATTTGCAGAAAAGCTTTCAAACTATACTTTGTATTTGTATGCAACTCTTATTTTATTATCTATACCAAACGAAGATAAATGGGAGACATATTGTTTTTGTCTGGTAATTTACATCATCTTCTTTTATCTTTTCTTCTCCTTTAAGGCTGATATTTTCAGCCAAATTTATTTGACACTGCAAATCGCATACTAATACACGTTTAGGATATGTAAGATAGCTTTATCTAGTGTTACATTACACTTTTCATTTTTAGGAGGTTTATATTGGGTTTTTGGTAAAAGAGGCAAAAGAAGGTCGACATATTGTTGTGTGTCCGTCCGTACAGCCATTACAAATCTTGTCCGGGATATAACTTTTTATCCTTTTAGGTAGGCTTTTTGATATTTGGCATGTGGGTAGATTATAACTTATCGATGTGTCGCATGCCATATGTGTTGACATTTAATTTAAAATTTGACCCCCAAGGCCACATCATTGCCTTTTGAGTGACTGCTTCGTGTCCGGGATATTTAACTTCGAAATTTGACCCCCCCTCCCACCCTGGATAACATCAATGCCTTTTAAGTCATTGCTTCGCGCCCGGTTATAACTTTTAAAATAAATAATTGTTTGACTGTTTGTTTGCTTGTATGAATGGTTTTTAATGCCTTTCAGCAATTTATCAGCTGTATGATGTCTTTATTGGGAGTGGAAGCCTGAGTACCCAGAGAAGACCCCGACCTTCGGTGAAATAGGCTAAGCTTTTCATATTTGCCATGTGGGTAGATAATTACTAGACAATGGGTCTCCTATCATGGTTGTGGACCTTAGACTTTGAACTTTGACAAGTCGATTCGTATTTTGTTTTGATTGACAAATAAGTACCAGGGTTTTAAATCGTATACAATCCATTAGTATAAACCATAATATGAAATATCCAACCAGTACGATAAACGAAACACGAGAAACGTTTGACGAAATTGTTCAATACGTATAAGCTGCAAGCAGGAAGTAGAGGGCCGACAGTGAGATTTGTGCAGAACTTACTGCCTATTAGTACGAATCGCCAAATATCGAACCGTTCCAATTTCCAGAAGGGGTTAAATGTTAAACTAAAATCATTGTAATGCACATCGGCCAACAAGAAGTAGGGTTCTGTCGGATAACAGCCTATAACCAGATTCGTAGATTCTTTTCTGTGTATCTTCAGGTGTCTACAGGCGTAATACGCGATGAAAATTGTGTATAATTCGATCAATGAAGGTAAATCTCGTGGTCTGTTCGAATGATATAATATTGTCCTTAGTAACTACATGTCTTACACGTTTTCCTTTTCTGTTTTTATGTAAAAGATTACTGTGGAATTCTCAAAATATTTGCAACCGATAATGTTAAAAATTATTAGACATAGGCAGTATTCGTGTTACAGTTATATATGATGTATTAATTCTTGAGATATAACTCTCATTTGTACGCTAATTAACCTTAAATTTCTCGCTCTTCGTCTTTATTATAAATTGTAGCTGGACTAGTATATAGGTTCCTGATTGTAGGCAGCACATTTGATAATGTATGCCTAAATTCATACCTTATAATTTGTATAAAAAAAGTGTGACATCAATATAATGACCTACCAAGTAGATGGATCCGTTATATACTATTTAATATCGACATAGTAGGAAATATTTGTACAACTAGGAAATATTTGTACAAGTAGGAAATATTTGTACAAAATCTTGTTCGTTATGTGTTATTTGTTGATAGGTGAGAACTCATATGTAGAGCGTTATCGACATATAACACAGATTTCCGCCTAAGCCCTCCTCTGGGATTGTCTAAATGAGCGCATTTACTCTATGTTTAATTCCTCACTATGGTTTTAAGATGAATTACAAAGCTGCTCCGCTGCTTGTTACCTTTTTCCATGTCTAGTGATTTGTGTCAAGAATGTATCCATCATAGTCCTATTGTATTAACAATTATAGACTTTTTGTATATTAGTTGTAAAAAGTCATTGAAATGCATTGTTTTTTTAAAAATAGTAGACCGCTTTACTTTTTTCACGTATTAATTTCTACTTTGTGATTTATTTCTTATGTAAGCAATAACGCATGGTTGGTTATGTTAATGGTATAGAGATAAGTCCACGTTGAAAAATGCGTCCACGTTCCCTTCATTTACTGTTACCAGCTCCTGATTCCAAACACTGCAATAAAAGTCACTAGTGTTTAAAATTCTATCAGGTTTATTCAAATTCTTACGTCTATGTAACAGTTACTTTCCCTTAGCATCACCTTTGTATATAATTGGTCCCCCTTCATGTAAAACTACAACTGGCCAGACGACGTAGTCAACTGTTGATCCCGACTTTGTATAATGTCGAAGCGGTCAGTGTCAAATTTTCCTGACATTTTTGTTGTAAGTATTACAGGGGGATCTTGAATGGCCATCAGCCAACAAAGCGTTACAGTTTTCCGTATAAATTTTATGACTACTTCGCCTCCAACTTTGTATTCTGTATAGGAACTAAGGAATGTCTAAAAAATCAAACAAAAGTTGTTATAGTAACAGACTTATTTTGAAATTGTTTTAAAGAGTCTTACAGTTGACGGAACCATTAACAATGTTGTAACGACATTGTATCTTACCTCAACTACAATAATATGAATTAGGTTACAAGAGGCTATATTGTGTTTCTCCAGCACGCCTGATTGTTTTGTTGTATTTTTTGTTGAAAAGTGTAATTTTAAAATGGAATAGTCTGCTATGTGCTTGTAGCATGAAAATTGAGGAAGAGACAGATTGGTTATTATTTTAGATGTATAAAGTCACTATTCTTACATGATTCAAACTATCAGCTACAACCATAGCTATATTCTTTCTTTGATCTTTTATGAGCCTTGAAATTTCAGAGGTAACCTAAAATTTTAATAAAAAAAAATGTAAATAGTTTAAACATTTTCATTGGTGACTGATGATATATTGTAATACTCTAAACTATTCCAATTACTGAAATAATCGACGAGAGGTTATATTGAGTGATTGTTTAGTTTTGAATTCACAGGTTGATCAAATAGTAGTTATTTAAAAATAAATATGAATTTAATATATAACAAATAAAACCTCTAACATTATAACATTTAGTAATTCAAATTGCAGTTAAAAGTTGAAGTTCAGATTGCTGCACAATCACTACTTTTAATTTATATGTTTTATTTTCTTGTAAATCAATACAATACAGCATTTCAAATTTGCACAACTGGGAATATTCTGTAAGTTTACCAACGCGTTGGAGGCTGGGTTGTCAGGTCATAATACGGAAAGCTTGGCCGCGGACCGCAATATGTGTAGTGTCAATTGAGTGCAACGTACCATGCACGACACAGACCCCTTTTGTAGATTAAAAAGCAATAGGTTCATTGTAGCCGCTACAAAAAGTTAAATTTTCCGTCCCTGCGTAATTCTTAATACTTTTTCAAGTTTTTCCCCGTTTGTCCATCTCTTTCCCCAATGAAGTATTGTTTGTTAACTTGTTCTTGTCCGGAATATAGCTAAAATACTGCTAACTGGTTGTTAAGCAAACATTCATTCAATCAATCAAGTTTGTACAATAGTTCCTTCTTAAGTTTGTTCTTTTTGTTTTGCGAATTCCCACAATATACGATTCAAGTTAGGAATAATGAAGACAGACAGACTGTTTGAATGTTTTTTTGGCGAACCGAAAAACAAACCTGAATACTCTTGTTGATGTGTAACAAAGCTTCTTCTAATCCTTTTACGTAGTTTGCCGCTGTAGTTTTTGTAAACTCATACGATTTCTATAACAAGTAAATTAAAAAAAAATCAATAAAAAATATTAACTTTAAAAAATGTTGTGCGTAGCATATATCATAACTTGTCTCAAAGTTACAGTAATCATTATTAGTATATATTGCATGATGTTTTAGTTACAATCAAATTTTGAGGAAAACCCTAATTTTTAAAAAAATATTGTCTCAATTATTTTCGAATTTAGGGGCCCAGGACACCATGCACCATTTAAAAAATACATTGATGGTTAACGTATTTATTTGTTATTTATTCGTTTATTCTAAAAAATGTAAAATATTTGCCATAGACATATACTTATAATATCATATCAATTTATAAAATGATTGAAATACAAAGATGTGGCTCCAACGAGTTTAGTAAATTTGTATGCAAAATCATGTAAATGTTCAACAAGAGAGGTAATTATGTCCTGAAATCCGATTTTTACTTGCTATTTATTTATTTCAGAGGTCCTTCTTTGCTTTTCCCGACCTAAAATGTATACCAATTGTTTGATATAATAACAAAAATAATAGTTAACTGCTTATCATTCGCTTCCCCTTTCAACTCCGGAAATTGTTCTATTGTTTTTATCGTTCCAGGATAATTTTGGTACTTAACCTCTGCGAAATAATCACAAAGACTTCTGTTTTTAATAATTGCAATAATCATTACTTTAAAAAAAATCAATATGTGAAGTAAAAGATAATTGACAAATTGTGTTGAACTGTATAGTCCTAAGCCTTAGAATTAATAACCTTACCAAAAACTCTTATCTATTTTAGTAGTGCAATGGTAAACTGTACAAAAGCTTCATAATACAACTGGGAATACATTTTACCTCAACTATGGCTCTTAAGGTAGTAATGTTTGTTTTTTCGTCTCCGGCGTTTCCCAATTCATCCATGGCATCTCTCCATTCGTTGTCATATAGTTCTGAAAATCTTTTTCCTAGTTGATTAGGTCTGTTTGGATCGCCCAGGTCGGCTATATCTGGGTTGCCATCTGTTAACTTACTGCTAGCTATTTGACTTAATCTGAATATTTTTAATACGTATTGTACTATTGCATTATGCTAATTTATCAAGACATGTAGTTTGGTTGGTATGCCTTAACACAAAAACTAGAGTAAAATATTCTGTCATGCTTAAATATTTTCGCTATCTGGCTTTCCTGTTCCAATGTGTCTGACATAAACAATTTGTTAAAGTCATAGTGCTACAGCAGAACGCAGCTAAAATATGTATCAACTGAAACTGTTTTAGATAGATACACCGAATTTGTATGTGTTGGTCTATAGTTATCTGCGCTACCCCTTAGCATTGCCCTTTTTGTTTGTCAAGGTCTGTAAAAATGTTAATAGGAAATCAATATCATAAGTACTCTTACTTATCTCGAAGTTTGTCGTTTTCTTCCTGCAAGTCTTTTAACTTCTGGTCGGGACCTTTCGTTGCTGATTTCTTCCTATAAACAAATTTTATATATACATATATCAACTAAAATAAATGATATTCATTTTATTTGCTCAAAAAGGATTCTGCACTAAACCCTCATTCAGTGTCAATAAAACTATAGAAAAATACGAGCAAAACACTATTTGTTTTCATTCCAGTTTTACTTTCTGACACAAAATATAATCCCTATTACATAAACCAAACAGATTCCAAAACACTTAGTAGAAAAGACAGACACACAAATATTGATTATTATTAGTACGATTATAGTGTACCTACTCTTTTTTCATTTTGTTCTTTTCCTCTTCCAGTCTGAAAATAAACCGATGTTACACATTATAAATTGTATTTAAAATTATACAAATTATGTTATGTTAAAATCCATATTTTTCATAAACGTAATCAAGATAAATGTAAATGTATGTATAAAAATATTTCTAATGATATATTAGTAATTAAAAAGTGATTAATTTTTTTAGTCGGATAATATATACACAGCAAAACATATAGCATGAGCTCTTTAACCTACTGATTGTCTATCACTGGCAATAAAACCCTTTTTATTTCCAGTGAAAGTCAAATAAAATTTCCATTATGATATAACAAAAATAGAATCAAATTGATGTGAAAAAAATCATTAAGTATGAATGATACAGTGACTAATACTATAATACACATTTATTAGGGATATGAGATTTGCTTTCAATTCCTGAATATAATACCCCTTTTATACAATGCGCAATGTTCAGTAGAAAATCTGCAGCTGTCGTAAGCAAACCTCAAACAAAACTCGAAATCCACACGAACCTCACATCTAGCGGGGTATCATAAATATGCCTCTGATATATTTATATTGTGTACCATATAAACAAATGTGCCAATCTTCATGTGTGCTTTGAGTTGTTGCTGTTTTTCTTTTTTTAAGTAATATGCTATAAATGAATTAGTCTCGATCACCCAGACACATATATAATAGCGTCTGGGATCACCTTGTTTTAATTTCGCTACCAATAGGTGGAGACAAACAATGATTCTATTTTTAGAGCCTATTTTTAAACCAGGATAACCATGCAAACATATCTATACTTGTAATATGACGTCACAGTAAGATTCACTCTTGATTATGCATAACAATAATATTTGTTTAATTAATTGATGAAGTAATATTTTATAAAAATATTCAAATGTAAACTTTGGTACAATTTGTTGTACACTTCTTGATATGAACGGAAGTAATTTTTTAGATAATAAAAATATCATCCAATCAAAAATTACGCCCAGTTTTGGGCGTAATGGTAACGAGTTCAATATAGAGTTGAATCCAAACGCACAAATGTAATTAAGCGTCTGGATGATCGAGACTATAAATGAATGTTTGTCTAGTCATTGTAAAAATTCTATTGACTGATATGTTTTTCGTTTGTCTATTTTAAGTGTTTTTGTTTGATAATGTTCATGTCATTGATGTATATATGTCTCCGAAGCCACAGTCCATGTAGACCATTTTGTGTAAATTTTTAATGTATTAAGGTATAAACCTTGCATTTTTACGCATGCCAAATAGTTGTAAAAATGCTTTTCCCAAAACGGAAGGTGACATCTTTTCTCATGCTCTGCTCATATCTAATTATTTTTCTTATATTTTGTTTTTACTCCTTCTTCTTTCTTCCATTAAGTGATATTTGTGGATTTGTGTGATTTTACTTTGTACTTTCTGATAGGCTGCCTGTTAAACACCATAATAATACTGAAACCCAATGGATAATAGCATTGAAATGTACAGGGCGGCCATCGGGCTATTTCATATACGTATACACTGCACCCACAGAAATGTCAATGTAAATTATCATGTAAATTCATACAAAGATATTATACTCACCAATTTAAAGTGTTCATTACTCGTAGTCTCCCTCTCCCTACTTCAAAGTTTAAATCCAAATGTAAATGCTGTTTTTCTATTGTTTGTTTTACATTTTATCTTATCATTGGAAATATTGAAAAACCTGGCCCCACAATAAATAATATCACTAATCCTATATGCAATATCTCAGAGAATCCAATCTCAATATGTAATTTGAATATTCGTAGTATACGAAACAAACTCCCTTTTCTCGAAAATTTCACGGAGGAGTTTGATATCGTTACTTTAACTGAAACCCATCTAGATTCAGCATTAAGTAACGAAGACTTGCATCTTAATTCATTTTCAAAAACTATAATTCGTAAGGAGCGCAACAAATCTGGCGGCGGCTTGCCAATCTATGTAAAGGATGATTTTTCAATTACTCGAATAGGTGCACTCGAAAACCAAGCAATAAGTTTAGGATACGTAATTAATGAAAACACTGTGATTACAGGCGATTTTAATTCTGATTTATTTAATGCTGACAATAATATTAATTGAAACAATGAATTTTTTCAATTTAACGAATGTAATCGATAAGCCCACTCGCGTGACGGATCAGGATCATAGTAGTACACTTGCGTGACGCAATTATTATAAGTGACTCAATCCATATTATATTTTGGGACGTTTTAAAGTACCTCCTGATGTAAGTGATCATGATGCGACAATATTTTTTTTAAGATTGTCCTACATATCTATCAAATTCATTTCAACGTGAAATATGGTTATATGACAAAACAGATATTGAAAAATTTTCCAAATAATTGGGCTCTACAAATTTGATTGGACTTCTTTCTGATGTCGAGGACGTCGACAAAATGTGTAGTATATTTACCAGCACGTTGCTTGACATCGCTAGGAAAAGTATTCCATCTAAAATAGTTACCATACGAAAAAATGATAAGCCATGGTTCAATAATGAACTTAGGAGAGAAATTCGTAGAAGAGATCGATTTAGAAAAATTATATAGTTAATAACTTGAAAAAAGCTGCAAAGGAAAATTTTGAAAGAATCTTGATAACATTTTACTAGATAATGCTACAAACTCTAAAACATACCGGAAAATTATGAAAATTCTTATCAAATCTTTCTCCTTGTACATATTTTAATTTTAATCAGAGCAGCTTCTTAATCTATTTGTTTCTGCAAAAATGACTGAATTCTTTCAATTTCACTTTTACTTCGTTTTAAATCTAGGAGTTCATGTTCTCTTCTAATAAGATCTATAGACAACATCTCTGTTTTCTTAGTATGGTAATTGACCTCTTGCCCAACCCTTTTTTATCTTTTTTTTCATTTATTTGATATTTATGATTTTTAAGTAAATTTCTGTGTGTTTTTTCAAGTGAACAATATACGACATATTTACATATAATCTACTTGAAAGCCAAGGAGCAATACAGATAATTTTTAGTAATGATTGTACTTTGAGGCAGTCTTATTGAAGGGGCTTCTGAAAGAGCTATCACTTTTATGTGCATTTCCTATTTCAGTTACAACAGGCAACTTAATAATTAGCTTGTACCACTAAAAGACAAGTAAAAATATTAAAATAACGTTAAGCTATAGCTTACTGAATCCTTATTTCATATATAATGTGTTCAAGTCCTTTGTTTTTCTCTATAAGTAACTTGATATCATTTTGTAATTTCTTTTCATCTTCTTTCATTTTACTTATACTTTCTTCTAGCTGTCTTTCAATAACTTTTAATCTAAAAGTATAACATATATTAGTTACACATTCTGCTTACCATAACAATTTAGTTCTGTCTAACTTAGTGAGTAAACTTTTTATTCAATATGTCAAAATGAAGTCATAACACAGTTAATTTTGAGTCAATTTATAAAAGAAATAGCCATTTATAATCATTGGAAATTAAGAAATATAATAAGTTCTAATGTTAAGTATAATCAAGCATTGGAAAGCTACAAAAGCTAAACCGAATATTAGAATCCATTCTGTAGTTATTCATAGGTATCTAAAGCCATACTAGATATAAAGTTACATTCTATAGTATATACATGGGTCATCATGGGCATCATACATAGGGAAAAGCCAAACCCTCGGGAGCCAAACTAAATATATATGTCTTAAATATGTGTGTGTGTGCCCAGAACTACGAAAACGTATTTGACATTTACAAAAAACATATTTATGTTGAAATGTTGAAATTGCGACAAATTATATCGTAAGACATATCTTTGTTGAAATAATGACATAGTATAGTTAATTATGGGTCATGTTATAAAAGATATTAGACATTTGTACTCATTTCGAAATAAACGAATGGCTTAAGTTCTGATTCTAAATTATAATCAAGCAGTGCAAAGGTACAAAAGCTATTTGTTATGCATATATGCATAGGGAACAAGCTAAACTAGTTATAAGGGTACATTCTACAGCACAAACATGGGTCTACATACTAAATATATATAATAACAATTTAATCACAAATACTTTCATGCCTTCGAGCAATATTCAGGTGAACAATTATAATTAATGTTTATAACGCTACTAACGTTTATTACGTTGCTATATATATATGCATATATGCATAGGGAACAAAAGCCAAACTAGTTATAAGGGTACATTCTATAGTACATGCATGGGTCATCATACTAAATATATATAATCACAATCATATTATTTGGTGGTATAGGGGATTTGGCCGAGGGGTCTAAACCGCTGGACATAGTGCAGGCGAATTGGTGCCACAGTGTCACAACGGTGGGAGTTCGAATTCCGCTGAGGGTAAGCAAAAATTTGACAGTGTGAAAAATCTAGTTCTAACAGTGTTGGGCTTAATTTGTAGACGTATATATAAATATTTGATATTAACCCTGTATTTCTGATGTTTCAGAAATCCGCTGGATAGATATATTATATGGTTGTCACACTACTTAAGACGTTTGTAATATATATATATATATATATATATATATATATATATATACAGAGTACCAACCAGAGTACCAACCAGTAAACTTATTAAGTATCGGATAGACAAACATGACGATACAGCTTAAACAAAAAATAATATACAAGTCTAGAAGAGTATGCAACGATATACAAATTACGGTGTTTCTTGTCAAAACTATAGACACAGACGGACCAAAGAATGACATTAGTCATTGAGTGTCAATATAAATAAATAACGTAAACGAATCATAACATATTAATCTTAACCTTTCTCACTCCAACAGAACCCAAATCTTTTGTATTTCTTCCCCGTACGCCACCCGCGGACGCGCTGTTACTTGGCTTTGCTCAAATATTCCAAAAAGATGTAATCAAAATTACCAAGGTGACATATTCATTCGCCAGACGCGCGTTTCGTCTACTCAAGACTCATCGGTGGCGTTTAACTCTAAATGCTTAAAGTATTTTTTCATTTAGAGAGGGAACAATACAAGTCCACTAGGACTGTGTAAATACACAATACAGGTAGTTCGAAATATTATATAAAGAGTCTAAAGAGAGTACCAACCAGTAAACTTATTAAGTATCGGATCGACAAACATGACGATACAGCATAAACAAAAAATAGTATACAAGTCTAAAAGAGTATGCAACAATACAAATGACGGTGTTTCTTGTCAAAACTATAGACATAGACTGACCAACGAATGGCCTTAGTGATTGAGTGTCAATATAAATAAATAACGTAAACAAATCATAACATATTGATCTTAATATTTCTCACTCCAACTGAACCCAAATCTTTTATATTGCTTACCCGTTCGCCACCCGCGGACGCGATGTTACCTAGCTTTCCTCAATATTTCAAAAAGAATTAATCAAAATTACCAAGGTGACATATTCATTCGCCAGACGCGCGTTTCGTCTACTCAAGACTCATCAGTGGCATTTAACTCTAAATGCTTAAAGTATTTTTTCATTTAGAGAGGGAACAATACAAGTCCACTAGGACTGTGTAAATACACAATACAGGTAGTTCAAAATATTATATGAAGAGTCTTAAGAGAGCACCAACCAGTAAACTTATTAAGTATCGGATCGACAAACATGACGATACAGCTTAAACAAAGAATACTATACAAGTCTAGAAGAGTATGCAACACTACAAATGATGGTGTTTCTTGTCAAAACTATAGACACAGACTGACCACAGAATGGCCTTAGTGATTGAGTGTCAATATAAATAAATAACGTAAGCAAATCATAACATATTGATCTTAAAATTTCTCACTCCAACTGAACCCAAATCTTTTATATTGCTTACCCGTTCGCCACCCGCGGACGCGTTGTTACCTAGGTTTCCTCAATATTCCAAAAAGAATTAATCAAAATTACCAAAGTGACAAATTCATTACGCCAGACGCGCGTTTCGTCTATTAAAGACTATTCAGAGTCGTTTAACTCTAAATGCTTAAAGTATTTTTTTTCATTTTGATGGATCGCCTGAATATAGCCGAAATAATGCTGCTCGGGCGTTAAACACCATTAATCAATCAATCAATCATTTTGATGGAATAATATAAGTGCACTGAGATCGTGTAAATACACAATACAGGTAGTTCAAAATATTATATAAAGAGTCTAAAGAAAGTACCTACCAGTAAACTTATTAATTAGCGGGTCGACAAACATGACGGTGTTTCTTGTCAAAACTATACACACAGAGTGACCAACGAATGGCCTTAGTCATTGAGTGTCAATATAAATAAATAACATAAACAAATCATAACATATTGATCTTAAACTTTCTCACTCCAGCTGAACCCAAATCTTTCAAATTGCTTCCCCGTCCGCCACCGGAGACGCGCTGTTACTTGGCTTTGCTTAAATATTCCAAAAAGATTTAATCAAAATTACCAAGGCGACAAATTCATTCGCCAGACGCGCGTTTCATCTACTCAAGACTCATCAGTAGCGTTTAACTCTAAATGCTTAAAGTATTTTTTTCATTTGGAGATGGAATAATATAAGTCCACTGGGATCGTGTAAATACAAAATACAGGCAGTTCAAAATATTATATAAAGACTCTTAAGAAAGCTGCTAAACCAGTACACTTATTTAGTATCGGATCGACAAACATGACGATACAGCATAAACAAAAAATAATTTACAAGTCTAGAAGATTATGCAACGATACGAATGTCGGTGTTTCTTGTCAAAAATTTAGAAACAGACTGACCAACGAATGGCCTTAGTGATTGAGTGTCAATATAAATAAATAACGTAAAAAAAATTACAAAAAAATTACAGGTATAGAAAATTATTCAACGATACAAATGACACTATATATATATATCTTGCCTGTTTCACAATTATAGGAGTATTCTAGGGCTAATACACGAACAAAGAATGTTATAACTCCTGCGTGTCATAGTAGGGAGTAATAATATCACGTTTAGTATATATAATTTTATATGTTACCGATTTTGCGTTTATAACATAAAGTAATACAAAAATATTATACATGTAGTGTTAAAAAGGATTAATATTTCTATTATCGTTACCTTTAATTTTCCCAAATGAAACGAGGCATCTGCTCATTGACTTCTCTTTGATTTTCGGATCTAAAAAAGTATATATAAAAGTTTTATTTTTGTAAAAAAATGTTTACATCAACATGTCTTTTTATTCAAAGGGAAACTTGTAAAAAATGCGCTAATGTAGGTCCACCATCTTGTCACTATCTTCTCACTAGATGGCGATACTAGATATCACTTGACAGCCAACTACCTAAAGTCGGCGTATGATAATAACGCCAAACGGTCAATAAGAGAAGGTTGTACTATAAGATGAGGTTCTTGCAAGATTGAGTATCGTATTCCTGATCTTAGCAAAACACCCGACTTGTGTAACCAGTAGTTCACAGCAGCAACAGCTTCGTGAACAAAGATCATTTAGCCGAATATTGCATGGAGGATAATTTAATGATAAGTTGATTTTCATTAAATTGACCTCATTTTCCATTTTTCCTCGGATACTAGTTTGAATTTTGTCCATAAATATGAATTAAATTGAAAATTATTCGTATTGTTACTTTCAACTTCTATCGGGTAATCAGATTATTAGTTATGGAACGAAACTTTTAATACAAACTATTTGCGAAGTTGACTATTTAAGAAATATCAAAATTTCACTCCATGTTAATTACATTAATAATAATAATAATAATAATAAAATAACAATAATAATAATAATAATAATAATAATAATAATAATAATAAAATAATAATAATAATAATAATAATAATAATAATAATAATAATACTATTAACATTTATTGTGCGTGTGGGTAACACAGTTTCAAAATTTTACGTGTGTATATATGTGTCAACGTGTGGGTTTTACGTTTCCTGCGACCTGACATCTAGAGGTATACGAAATTTTAAATACATACGCTCTGACACTTCGGTGTATTCAAATCATACCTGTCCTTGGCAGGAGATGGGCGATTTACATGATTTATCTTTAACCTGGTTAGCTTTAAAAATGTCCGAAAATTCATACTTCAAAGTCGTCGTCAAATGATCTCGTAATTGCTATAAACATCCTGTTTGTTTACCTGCTAATTCTGTTAATTTCCCGTCATCAACGAGAAATGATTTATCTGTAAAATTATCCTGTCCAGGTACAACTGCGTTTTAAGATGTACAAAATTATCTACGGTATTTTCATTTATTTTTAAAAATAATTATATAAATATATCTTTTCTTTACAGTTATGTTTTTAGATTAATTCTATTTGATATATGTTAATAAATAAAGACAGGTTAAATTTTTTTCTTAAAGTACTTTAATTATAAAGATCATTACAACTAGAGACATATAATCACAGATCTCTGTTACAACATTTAGACGTATTTGGTAATCTTATGTTGTCAGTTGGTCATTAGTCATCGCCACAGTTTTTATATTGTTCAAAGAGCAAAGGCAGAAACACATATTTTTTAACTGGATTATTTATCATACTTGCTGGATAATGACAGGTTATCACGTCACAACCTGCAATCTCGTGGTAAATACTGTCAAAATGTACACAATTTTACCACATGTAATCCACTCTAGAATCGTAACGGTAAAGAATACAATAAAACATCAAAGGCAAATATATTTCTTTTTATTTGAAGAATAACATATCAAATTTTCAATTTTTATTATTATGCGAAGTTTCCCTTTAACAGTATGACGAATAAGAACAATTAAGGAAAAATTGCAAAGTAGACAAACCTGAAAATGTATCACACTGATATTTATATGTAAATGACAACATTGACTGATATATGAATTATTTCTTTTTATCCTTTAAATAATGACACACTTTTGTAAATGTGTTATTTAATACATTTTTCGTACTTTTAATTGCTCTTTTGATATTAGGGCTAAAAGTTATTGCCGTTGCATATATTTATCCAAACAGAATTCAAAAGCAAAAAAAAAAAAAAATAAAAATAAATAAATAATTAATAAATAAAAATAATAATAATAATCCAAATCAATGACGCAGTGTAAAATATACAACATGATTTAGTGTCACAATCTTTGCTTGTAATGTAACTGGTTATTAAATACAAAATTGACATCAAGTTCAGAATACACATTTATTCTATACTATTACATAAAATGTACATCCATATGTATAAATATATACCTTATAATTAAAAACTCTCTCTTAACAAAAAACCCACTTCTGTACTGTCCCTAAGCCTATCAGTTCTCCCTTCCCCAAATTAAAATTCAAAGTGGAAACATTATTTGGGTAATTAATTTATAACATGTGGTCACATAAAGTTTAAAACTGGCTAGTCAACACAAATAAAAATCCTTAATAACTTTTAGAGATGACGTGTATTACCTCTGGATGCATGAATACTTACAATTGTCCAGCTTCAAAAGATTATCCTAAGATTATATAATCTAATGAGATTATAAATTTATACATACAATCAGTGAAGTTTTCACTTTGTGATAATGTACTTACTCTTTTTTTAGTTTGTTCTGTTCCTCTTCAAGTCTGAAAAATATATGATAAAACAGTGTAAAATAAACTAATCTTTGGTAAATGAAAAAAACACAGTTTAATGTTTAATGCTGAACTTAATATCACCTGTGAAGTCTATGTTAGATATAAGTAGTCAATTCACAATTTCTCCTTCTAGTAGCATCTGTTCTGTCTTTGTTTATTTGCCATGTGAAATGTTTTGTTACAAACATTTAAGGATTTGCTTTATTTGGTTAATTGAAAGTTTGCGATGAAGAGAACAAGGTTACCAATAAAAATTTAAAAAAAAAAATAACTAAATGGAGGAACTAACGGGAAAAATACAGAATATTTGCTCATAGAACGAATAATCGTACCCTTGCTTTTTTGGCGAGGTTAATCCGACAAATCACAAAACTAACCTCGGATTATAACGGCAGTAAAATTCGGTCTAATTTGCTTAGGGAGGTGAATGTAGCTTTTTGTAGCAACTGCTTAAACCCTTCTAGATAAAGGGTCGATCAAGCAGAAAATATCTAATGCGACTGCAGCAATCTAAACATGTAAAATAGATAAGTGTAATAAGAACTGACGAAAGAACACACAGATAAGAACATTCTGTCACTGTAAAGAAGGCTTGAAATTTAAAAATGTGTCGAACAAAGATAAGACAAGTGTGGACACAGAAAAACGTCTCGCCTGCATTCCGCATCAGTAACGAAAATAAATTGCGTCATAAGCATTACGTAAATAGCATTAAATATCAGCAGCCGCCTGTATACGAAATATTGTTACCATACCATGCATAGTTACAGGGGAACAGTCATAACCCAAAAACTTTAACGTAGTCGCTGGACCGTGAAATTGAGGTCAAGGTCATGTACTATAATCAGAAACCTATATACCAAATATTGTCATCCTACCATGCGTAGTTACAGAGGAACTGTCGTAACCCAAAAACTTTAACGTAGTCGCTGGACCGTGAAATGGATGTCAAGGTCAGGTGACACCTACCAGACAGTCATGTACTAGTCATCAGCAACCTATACACCAAATATTGTCATCCTACCATGCATAGTTACAGAGGAACTGTCGTAACCCAAAAACTTTAACGTAGTCGCTGGACCGTGAAATTGAGGTCAAGGTCAGGTGACACCTACCAGACAGTCATGTACTAGTCATCAGCAACCTATACACCAAATATTGTCATCCTACCATGCGAAGTTACAGAGGAACTGTCGTAACCCAAAAACTTTAACGTAGTCGCTGGACCGTGAAACTGAGGTCAAGGTCAGGTGACACCTACCAGACAGTCATGTACTAGTCATCAGCAACCTATACACCAAATATTGTCATCCTACCATGCGTAGTTACAGAGGAACTTCGTAACCCAAAAACTTTAACGTAGTCACTGGACCGTGAAATGGAGGTCAAGGTCAGGTGACACCTACCAGACAGTCATGTACTAGTCATCAGCAACCTATACACCAAATATTGTCATCCTACCATGCGAAGTTACAGAGGAACTGTCGTAACCCAAAAACTTTAACGTAGTCGCTGGACCGTGAAACTGAGGTCAAGGTCAGGTGACACCTACCAGACAGTCATGTACTCGTCATCAGCAACCTATACACCAAATATTGTCATCCTACCATGCGTAGTTACAGAGGAACTTCGTAAAGGTCAGGTGACAGGTGACTGACTGGCAAGTACTGATCATAAGCTACCTCTGTACCAAATTTGATGGACCTAGGGCTTGGGCTTACAAATATATTAAGCAAGATGTCAAGTGTTTACGCCGCCGCCGCCGCCGCCGCCGGATTCCCATACATATGTCTCGCCTCCAGCGACTTTCGTCGCAGGCGAGACAAAAAACGGTATTTTGCTTTTGTTAACATTTTTATGGCACACTGTAAAACAATATTTAATCGCTATATTGTTGGTTGAGAGAAAGGGGGCAAGTTTTAAAAATTTAAACATATAAAGTATATGTGCCAATGCAGACGAAAATTTAAAGTAGAATCTGTTTGTGATATATATCCCACATCTGTTTCCTTAATTAAGAATACGCCGAAAGTTTAAAGAAACGTTTTCATGCGTTTACTGGTACATGTAATATTTGTAACAGATCTTTTCTACTCCTAATGTTGAAAACATATATTGATTGCATGTGCAAAGTATAAACAAACAGCCACTTGCATGAGCACGAGAAACTAGTCGACTATCCATTTAAAAAGTTGTTGTGCGACAAAAGGTATTCAATTGTAAGGCTTTTTCAAAGTCTACAAAGCACAATTTATTTGTTTTTAGTTTAAGTTACTCAGACAATGACTATTTATAACTGGTTTCAGAATATCCATGTCAAAAACCTGCTTGCTTTTCAAATAAAATAGAATGCTCATCAAGATAATCTAGTGTTCAAGATAGAAGTAAAAAACTTAAAAGAAAAATGATTAATAAGGAGGTCAGTTTGTGATTCGTTATCACTACATTTGTTCTTGAATATTAATATGATATTATCTATCAACGATGACAGGTACAATACCCAAATCAAATATAATAATTATTATACACAAATAAATATCAATCGAAGAGGAAATTATTCATTTATTATCCTATTGTCAAATAGAGATATGTTATTTTAATATTTGAAATAGCTTACAATATTTCGTCTGCAGTAATACATTCATTCAACATGGATTTCATAGAATAAGAGGATTCATTGCTAACATTAACATTATTATCAATATCATAGGTATCCCCCGCATAAAAATTGTTGTTTAAATATTTAATAATGTCAAACAATGACTCTATAGTGCAACTGTTTTTATATTTTTTGTTTTATTCCAAGTGTTTTCAAATTTCCCTGGTCTTTTAAACACATATTTTTCGTCTGAGCGCTTAAATGTTTGTCAAATAATTCAATATTCTAGTGCATGATTGTTTCATAGTTATGACTGTCATTGTGTTCTCAGACACTATGAGAATGTTTTTTTTAAAAACCTTAGCATTATAAATATACCTCTGTTAGAAATGTGTTAACCAAAGTACCAAAACTACCGTGAGCCTAGATCAATAAACTGGAAACTAAATTATAAAATCCCAAAGGAATCAGTCCATGATTATGCCCAAAAATAGGCAAAATGGAAAGAAGCAGACGTAGACTCTCTTTTCGAATCGGAGAAAGCAGCGAGTTTGTCTATACAAAGAAGAATCAAAACATTAAACGGGTCTATGAGCACTTGTCCTAAATAAGTTATGAGAGACCGTCATGGAGCACTTGTGTTCTCAATGTTTGTAAAGTATTTAGCGTTTTCGATATTCTTGTCTTTTACTTGTCTTTACTGAACCTATCTTTGCCGAATTTCGATTCTTTTTAGTGTTTTGAAGATTTCCTGGTAAGGGGCCCATAATGTGTTATTTTTATTTTAAGATTTCAAGATTCATTGAGTTACTTCAGTCGCAGCATGCTGCGAGACAAGCTTGCTGCGAAGTACAAAATCAAATTTCGACAACATTATAATCAGACAGAACATTAGCATTTAATCTAATACAATATCACAACAATGAAGAATAATTAAACAATTCAATGTATGGATAACAGATATACGTTATTTAAATAGTTCAAAAAGCACGTCCATTTATTCTGTAATTCAACGTTAAATGATAGGCACATTAAAATAAATTGTTTAAGTGTTTAAAGACGATGAATACTTTATTCTAAACCTGTGGATTGCAATATGTAATTGATCCAAACAATTTGTCAAAGGAGGGATATTTACAATAGTATCTTGTATATATCTGTTACGTGTTTTAATATGTGTGATATCATATACACTGAATTAATTAACTGAACTTACAATGGGGTCAATAATTATCTTATTATCCGCAGCATATTTGATCACGTATGAGTGTCGATTAAAAAATACACCAAATTTTCATTAACATCTTTAAATAGAATAAACAGTAAATGGAAGCAATTTGTTTTTTAGCTGGTATACCAATGTCAACACATTGCTAAATGCAGTCTGTATTTAAGGTACAATAAAGACTATGCCACAGTTTCTGTAGGTTGTATATTGACCTCACAGTTAGCTTGGGCACTGTATCCCACCAGATATTACTTATCGAATAAAAAAAAGAACAAAAAGATAAACCCACAAACAAATGTTTTTCGCAAAACAAACAAACAATCCTTAAAGCATTAGTTAAAACAGTTGCTATGAATTGATTATATGTGAAATGTGCTGGCGATAATTTTTTGCTACATTGCTGCACTCGTTCGTTAGGCTGTTGGTTTTTGTCATTTTCTATCTTGCCACTTTTGAAAAAAATTAATTAAGATAATTTTTTATTACTCCAAACCTCCAGACTGCACCTGTGCACATTCTCTTTTTAAGTATAATCCTGCTGGATCACTAATAACCTTAGCATTATAAATACACCTGTGTTTGAAATGTGTTAAAACAAAAGTTAAAGTACAAAAACTACCGTGAGCCTAGATAAAAAAACTGGAAACTAAATTATAAAATCCCAATGGAATAAGTCCATGATTATGCCAAACAATAGCTAAAATGAAATGGAAAGAAGCAGACGTGGACTCTCTTTCCGAAGCGGAGAAGGCAGCGAGTTTGTCTATACAAAGAAGAATCAAACATTAAACGGGTCTATGAGCACTTGTCCTAAATATGTTTTGAGAGACCGTCATGGAGCACTTGTATTACCTTCATAAGTAATATGTTATACAGAATGCCAAAGCTTTTAATAACATTTTATCGGCAATTTAATGTGTACCGGTGATAAAATCAGTAGCAACGTACTGGCATTTATCACCGAAGTGATGGGTTCAGTAGGCTGCAAAGAAATTAAATTTGAATCTGGCTAATGAGATCTGTTGCGAACTTGATCCACAGGTCAAATTTGTTTGACAGGTTTGACCTAGTTTCCGATAAATTACTACTTAAAATGAAAATGGTGATTCTGATTGCCTTTCGTCTTTCTTTATTTTAATTCTCATTACAAATGTCTTTTTCAAGCATTATGTATCATGTTTTCGTATCGATCCCAATCCCATTGAAAAATTTGTCTGCTCTGCACAAATAGATACGTACTTTTACTTGTACAACAATATTTTCAACTTCAATGTTGATTCATCAAATTTTGATAATATGGAAGTGCCAGATTTTGACATTCAGTTCCAAATGCCTAATTTGACCTATTACCAGTTACAAAAAACCACAAGAAACAAATATTCCTAAACAAGAGGAAATAAATGCCCCGCCCGAAAATCAAGTATTACCCTAGAATTATAGTGAAGAAACTGTCTTTGTAAATGATACAAGCTTTGAAATTCATGCGATTAATGACACTGAGATTCAGAAGATACGACATGGTATTAGTGAAAATAGTATAGATGATTTGGCTAAAAATTCAGAAAAATGTAATTCAATGAAAACGATCGCAGAAATTTCCTAAACCAAAGATAAAAAAAAAAATCTTCTGTTAAAACTTTTCAACGATTTCTTGTCAATGTTAAGCTTGACTTAAGAGAAATTACCCAAATCAACCCCAAATGAACTGAATGATTATCTCATATACTCTAATGTTTTATTGGAATAAGAAAGGACTCAAAATTCTATGGCCTTAACAGCACTAAAAGAGAATAGCAACCTGATAATTTAATTAGTTTAATTAGTTAAGCTCTTTGGCATTCACTTTAGTATTGGATCCCGGCTAATGAAACGTAATCGACATGATAGAACTATCCAGGAACGATCTAGGTCAGGTCGACCACCAAAAACATCTGAAAGGGAGGATAGAGCACTCATTAGTGTAGCCAAACGCCAACAGTTTGCCACTGCAAGATATCTTCGTGACGATTGGAATATTGCAACCAGAGTCGCCGTTCGAACATTTAACATGCGCCTACGCTTACGAGTACACTGGACCGACGAAAGCAGATTCCTTCTTCGTCATATTGATGTGCTCATGCGCGTTTGTAGACAACGATGCACTGCTTACAACAGAACAACATCCTAGGCACTACAGCGTTTTGCGGTGGTGGTGTTACAGTGTGGGGAGGCATTTCATACGACTGTAAACTGAATCTGTATGTGGTTGATGGGACAATTACAGGGCAGAAATATCCAAATGACGTCATTACTCTATTATTGTGCAACATTTTGACAATCATGCACTTGGTAACAGACTCATCTTTATGGATGACAACGCAAGGCCTCACCGAGCTGCAATTGTACGTGATCGAAAGGGAAGCTATTGAGCATCTTTCGTGGCCATCCATGTCACCTGATATCAATCCAACTGAACATTTGTGGTATATCATTGGCCATAAAATTAATAAAAGAGCACCTGCTTGTCAAAATTTACAAGAACTACATGTTGTCATTCAAAATGAATGGCAGAATTTACCACATGCTACACTTCGTCGTTTAGTCAACAGCATGAGGAGGTGAGTTAATGAACTGTACTGGAAGCGTGGTGGTTACACGACTAACTGAGTATTCTCGCGTTTAACACATTTCAAAGTGACTTTTCTTTCCCTGAACGTTGACCTGTGATGATGTGTTTGCTTTAAGTTCATGAAATTGAAGTATGCAATAAAACTTATTTTTGACTAATGAAATTTATATTGCACTGTTTTTGATATCTTTGCTTTGAACATTTTTTCATCAAACAATAAGTAAAGCGACTGTAAACATGTTTTTTGTATGTTTCATTTGACATTAATGTTCAATAAATTTTCCTTAATTGAAAAAATATTAAAATATATAAAATCTTAAATGAATCCCTGGAAAATAATAGGGTGTTGCCTAACTTATGGCGAGGTGTATTATAAATACAAATGTTACAAAATGTGTACATTTTTCAAAGCAAAAAACATGTAATACCCTTAATAAATTTATACATGTATTGACAATTTCTTTAGTACTTGCTATTACTTTTAAAATTGTTGCCATTTTTAGTCATAATCCTTGGCTGGGAACCCTGGTCTTCTGTCAGAAACACCTAAAATAATCACAATACTACTAAGGATTTGTTACTTAAAGAAAAAACCGAGTCGACAATTTCAAAAAAATATTTTACAATTAAAATTTCTATTTTTCTTATCATAGTATGCAGATCACAGACCAAATTGTGACTTGGATAGTCCATTCTACTTGTTTGTCAATAGCCTGGTACAAAAACGGCATAGGAAAAAAACGTTTCGAACACTAATGAAGAAAGCAATTTCGAAATCCAATATTGATTCTAAAAGATAACTTACTAAAGATTCTAGTTGTAAAACGGCTATAACTAGATTACTTGATGAAGGTGTCCCAATAACCGGTGATCAATAACGTACAGTACAGAGCATCAATACTTATGCTAAGAACAGTCTAATGACACAAAAATAATGTCAGACATAATGTCAAGGTCAAAACAATCCTGTACTGTTACATCAAGTATACATGAAAAAACACAAGTATAACTGTAAATTTGGAAATTATTGCGTGCATTTATTTTTGCTTATCGGGTACCACCTAAAAAATGCGAGTTCATATTTTAGCCATCGGATAAGGTACCAAAAAATGCAATGACTCAACAATTGTCAGTTTTTCGTTCAATGTTTGTCGTCTGTAAATAATCTCACTACACCAACGGAATACACATTTCCTTTTCTAAAGTGACTTACGTATGATCAGAAGAACTTGTCTCGTGTCTTGAATGATGAGATGATTTGTGCATATTTAAGTTCTGCGTTAGTACTAAAACGGGTGTTTGTTTAAATAAAAAAAATCAATTAAGTTGTGTACAATTAATTAGCGTATTCAAATTAAATGGCTATGGTAGTGCCTTACAGATGGTTTATGTATGCACGCTAGGTAGAGTAATTTTGTCAATGAATAAACGAAAGTTGAATTTAAAGGTTACCATATTGAAAATGTTGGTTATGTGCAGATACATGTATGGGAGGCAGCTAAATTCACGAGAAAGCTGTGCTGTGCTTTCGAGTGAATTTAGACCTCCCATACCAAACATTTGATATTTGGTAAATGACATGTACCAAAACGGCTTTGATTTCATATGAGCGCTTCTTGATTTCCCGCTCTAAGACCCGGCAGTTTCATTTGCGTTACAGTCTCCATGATGGAAGGCAGCATAATTTAAAATCTTGACTTTTGTGACGAGGAAAATTATCACTGGGATGATAGCATTGACGATATTACATTATCCCAATTATGCCGTACAGTTGAAAAACAGTTGAAAATGTTTGACGATATGGATAGTTTAACACTATCACAAGCACTGGACAAGTACAAAGTTGACGTTGAAATGAATTCCATAGGCATAGTTGATAATGGGACCTATGTATGTTGCACGCATTCTCCAATAACTGCCGATAACGTCATTGAGATGCTTACATAAGCCACATCCGATGAATATCAGGAAGAAACTTCGTCCAGATACAGTTTTGTTGATGATATAGATGCAGACAATTTGGTCCGGGCATCTGAAAGCAAAAACACCCAAAAACACAAATTGAACTATATCTACATCCAACGACTGGAGAAGTGCAAGAATGCAAGAAACAAGCAGCTTTATTCCAGAACTTTTGCAATTACCTTAGATACCTTAGTAAAGGCGGAAGGATGGCAACCCATACCCCGCAAAAACTATACATGCTTTGTGTTGGATTATTGCGCCATTTTCAGGAAAACAAGAAAAAACATGAACTTTCTTGAAGAAAAAGATGCGTTTTTTATGATTTTAGAAAGGCTCTTAGTGACTAACCTTACTAAAGACGGGATCGGTTCTGTGACAAACCAGGCTAAACCTATCACCCAGGACATGGAAAATCAGCTTTGGAATAAAGGTCATTTAGCAAACAAAAGTTCACATGCCATAGTTAATACCGTTTTCTATTACAACAACAAGTTTTTAGGACTTCGTGAAGTCGATAAGCAACGAAATTTATCAGTAGATCAGATGCAGATATGAAGTAACCTGTCAGAGAGATTCATTATGTTCTTGGGCAGGAGCAAAAAACTTACAAAGGTAAGTTGTTTAATTTTTTTTTTGTATAATAAAAAAATGAAAAATCTGGTGACCCGAGTGTATGCATTACATATTCCTTCTTTAGCATTCCCATTTTGCCCTTTGGTATATATTAATAAGTAGTAATGCTAAAGTATATCCTTGTTCAAAAACTTGTAATATCCTTTGTCTTGTTATCAGGTGGACTTTACTAGAGAAAAATCGACGATAAAAATATCAAACACTATATTCAAAGCGAGAGTTTGTTTGAAGTTTACCGAGAATAGATTACCGTCGTTGGTGAATTTGGTGGGAATGATTTTTACAGGCGACCCTTTGTTGGAAAAGCTAAAGAAAGTTGGAGTGCAACCAATAGGAATCAATACACTGTCTTCCACAATGAAAACAATGTGTACCAATGCCGGCTTTGAATGCCATTTTACAAATCACAGCGGAAACCGAACTTTTGCGACAACTTTATATCAAGCTGGTGTCCCCCAACCAAAAGTCATGCGCCGCACAGGTCATCGGTCTGTCAAAAGTGTTCGAAAGTATAAACGCCCATCAAATCAATTGCTAAAGGACATTTCAAAGATACTAGAGCCAAATTCAAGCTCTAAAATGAAATGCGAGATCAGCGGTATCAATGACAATTGTTCTCAGCCAAAAATTAAATGTTTATTTGAGGGTCAGGAAAATCTAGAAAACAGACATTCGAAATCAGCCTCAGATGTCGTGTTCAACAGCTTTGTGTTTCACTTCGGACAGTAGAACTTAAAATGCAGCCGTTTATCTATATTGTTTTAGATAAATTTAATAATAAAATATTTTGTTGTTAAATATTTTTTTTTAAGTGGATATTGTGAATTTGTCGAAGAAACAATAACTTGACAAAAAAAACCCACACAAGTTCAAGTGTTTCCAGAAAATGCAGTTTTTTTAAAGTGTGGTGGTATCTGACGTACATCATGACTATTTCAAGCATTCTTATTGGTTTGCCAATAAAAATGCTTGGAATGATCCATGGTGTATGTTCAAATAACCACACGCTTTTTCAATAGAAATTCGATGCAACTATGGTACATGTACAAAAACACGATATCACTGAATACAGATTTGTTGGGAAATCTAAGTGACACTTTATCGATAGCAACATTTTAGCAGCTCCAGCGTATGGTGTGTACATTTCACAACTTATACGTTGTTCTAGATCCTGCGATCGGTATCCCGATTTTCTAGACCTATCACTGCTGTTGAGTACTAAACTACTCAAGCAAGGGTTTGTTGCACCTAGGTGATGTTAGCTCTACAGAAGTTCTATGGTCGTCACCGTGACTTAATTGATCGTTATGGGAAATCAGTGTCTCAAATACGATCTGACATTTTCGCTGAGTCATAGGTAGTGATTCCTATTCCTATTTTTGACTTCTACCTAGACATGAAAATGAGTAACTCGACGGGTGTCTAATTAGAGGCAGGCACTGCTTACTCGTCCGGAGCACCTGAGAGCACCCATGGTTTTTTATTCGGTTCGGTTACTCTCTTTCTGTTTTTTGTGTTTTTGGTTTTTGTGATGCGTTTGTCTATATCCGAATTGTTACTGTCCCTTGACTTTTGGCTCTTGTTGTTCGGTCGGTTTTCTTTGCTACTTTTTTTTAAATAACATCATCTTTAGATCAAAAACACACACCCACAAGAAGTTCAAAACATGGACTTCAAACAGATATTTCCAGCTAGTACAATATTTCAAGGCGCAAATTGTAATATGTACTTTGGACCTAAGCCTTATTGGCAAGAAACTGTAAAACCCACAAAAAGGATATTTGTGATTGATAGTGACAGTGACTGACAAATTTCCACAACCATTATTCTATTTCTCATTAGTCATTAAAAAATTATTGTAAGGTAAACTTTATCACTTCAGTGACAAGTTGCCAATTATTATTTCAATTTGCTTTTAAGTTAAATTTCTCTGGTACATGCAATTTATGTGGTTTACAAGAATTAGATATACTTTGCCACCATAAAAGTGTTGATGCCGGAGCGGGCTAACCTCCGGGGAATTAAATCTCCACCAGCAGCGCTAACTATCACGGATGTAAAAAATCAAAAATACAACAAAGTTCCAGGCAATAAATTTTGCTACGCCTGACGCACGTGAAATTATAATCATGCTTAACTTTCTAATTGGTAACATATTTGTGATGTTTTTTTTGCATGTTTTTTCTAAACGGTCGGAATTCCAGTAGGTACCAAACTGTACTTCCCTTCTTGCTGACTTGTTCGTATGTACGAATGAGGAAGATTTTATCAAACTGCTTCTTAACTGAAGGTAATAACAAAATACTGAGCACCGATGAAACTGTTAAAAAAGACAATCCACAAATCAAAGTCCGAGAAACCGACAAACTTCAGAACCAAAAACCAAAAATACAACAACTACAGCAATTATCCGGACTTGGTACACGCATTTCAAAAGAAATGGTGGGTTAAACCAGGATTTTTTGGCATGCCAAACCTCTTGCTTCCATTACTGTAGAATGTGAGTTGGTTAGCTTATTAAAATAGATGGCTATCATATACTACTAGTCCTTTATAGGTGTATCCAACAGTCATCGTAGCACATTCACTGTACACAATCCAAATATTGTGAAAACTATCTGCAACCATATTTTCAAACGAGATCAAATATTTTTCGACAAGGAAGTTGTATCCATATTAAAACTTATTTAAGGCACGGGCGAGTCGTTTTTTCTTGTAACCTTGGTTTATAATTTAGATGACGTTTGCAAAAATCAGTATACTCTTGCGTACCTGGTAAATTGAGAAATAAATACACGGCATACAGGAGAAGCTGGAATATTGCTGCACATGCGAGGAAAATTTATAATGAAATTAAAATCGTTTCGTTTGTCATAAATTCTTGTGCTAAGATGACCGTTGGTTTAAAAACACGGACAAAAGGCTACCCACCCTTGTCCTTGAATTTCACGTTTCGCTATATAAATTACGTGGTGTTTTCAAATATATAACTTGGCAACTATGTTAATCTCATCTACCTCTTTAAACGCGACATTAGGCTCATCTCAGAAACAGCTACCTCTGCCTCAAAACTTGACTAACACTCTAGAGGTTTACAATGATGAACGATTTTCCTTTTGTGCATTATCCATTTATGTGTTGCAGCATTCCAGTAGTGCCTGAATCTGGAGTATACGTTACCCAGTTGATCATATACCAAAGAAGCAGTATTTCCTATGCATATTTTCAGAAAGTTTATTCAAATATGTATTTGCTAAATTTTGACGTTTAAACCCCCCAAAGGTGCACATACAAAAAACATATAGAGAGTAACTTAAAGCCAAGACCCAAGTGTGCACATATATGCTCCGGATGAAGAATGCTCTTGTCTCTAATTAGAACCTCTCGTACAGTCAAGTTAGTAGTCTGTTTCTAGAAAAAAAAGTCTTAACTAGAGACCGACCTAACAGTATAGGTGGTGTCTTTAGTTTTAAGCTCGCTAGGGAAGTTTAAATTCAAGTAGTCACACAGTTTAGCATTGTTCTGGGAAAAGACATCATCAACAGCAGAACTTAACATACAATGTCTTTTCTCAAAAACACTTCAGCCAGAAGAGGGGCACTTTTAGTAGCCATTGGAATACCAACAGTTTCTTGAAAAACACGTCCTTCAAACATAAAAAAAATATGTTGTGACTTAAACAGTTGTAAATTTAACAGATTTTATCTTTATTATTATTATCTACATGTTGAGTCATTAAAATTTTGCCATGGCTATCTACCATTTATTTATAACGTCTCATTCTTTTTAATAGGGTTTAGTAAGATCTTTACCCTGGCTTTTTATCTGCATATAAGAGATAGTCGTGTAAAGTTTCTAATCCCCCCGTTCCCATATAGACCCCGCTTCTACTACAATCAAAGCGTGGCCGAAAACGTAGCCGATCGTGACAAATCGCAGGAGAAAATTATTGGAGTCTTCATAAGCGCAGAAAAAGTGTAGTACAGTCGGAAACTTATAAATACGCTCCTACAACGCTGCCACTACGTTTCCACTATGTAATATGATAAGCACCACCGTTGCGATATCGTCGTACAGTCATCCACGTCTGCATAGCGTCGTAGTAAGATCTTGAATTTCGTAACGGCAGCGTAGCGTAAACGCAGTGAACGTAGCCGCTGGTCGGCAACGGACTGCGTAACATCGTAGTAGAAGCGTGTTAGCAGCGCGTTTGACGTAGGTGCAACGTAGTACAGACGTAATGAAGACCAAAAAATCGAGCACTTCCAATATGCTTCAGGAATAAAATGTTACCAAACATACTAAGGTTAATGGAATTTACTACGTTGCTTATTGTGAAGTTGTGTTATCAAATACAAGGAGTGTAGATCTTAGAAATAAATGACTGATTTTTTTGGTTATGGGTCGATAAGGAAGTAATTTTATTTATATAACATACAATGTGTAGGATATCGATTTTTTAAGGACACAATATTCACTGAATATTCATAAGGCAGAGACACATTCCTGTTGCTATGAAGTAAATAAGAAGTAATTTAAACCTAGACTGAACAGTAAGACAATTTTAATTTCTGACAAGTTTCGTTCATTTATTTCTTAGATACAAGTTTCACTAAGTTCATACACTGCTATATTTACATGTAACGAAGGTGATTCTATTCAAGCTACTTTTAATTAAACTTATAAAACTAAGTTAAGGGGAGGGAGTAAGGATAGTTTGATATGTTTTGTTTGTGCTACCGTATAAGTTTCTAAACAATATCACTTTGTTGAGATAATTTGGATTTTTAAATTCAGTCAGTTATCTATGTTAATTTTTATATTCCCTCTATATTCCCTCTAGACCACCATGTATATCTTTTGTAATTGTATCTTCATGGCGGGAAAGGATGAGAAGGTAAACGTAGTTAGTCATCTACTACTGATCACATGCATGTCAAAACGGGTCTCACTTCAGGTAGTGTGTGCTCGACTCTACTCTTAATAGACAAGAACTGACATTGTTTACCTATCGAATGATTGGTGATAAAATATAAGGGGTCGACAGGTCTTTTTTCCTAATAATAATGTTACAAGGCCTATGTCAAATATATGTTACTTTATATAATAATATAATATATTATATATATGTATGCAACTATTATCTTTTTTTTAGTTTAGTATGGAAGATTGGGGAGGTTATCAAGTGCAATAAAATGTATTGTATTTAACCCACGGGGTCATTATAGATGTGCTTAGATCAAACACTATAAAATGAATGTTTATGATAAACAGGCTCTTCACAGAGTTGAACAATATCTGAATGCCTTCATATTTTTTAGGAATTTTATCTCAAGAAGGTGACCTTTATGAAGATATAAATTAAATCTGACGTTAGAATGCCACCCAAGACTCACCCGAAAATGTCTAAGTAAGTGTATCTTTACAAAATTATCAAAACTTTCGAAAGAGATTACAGAGAATTACATTGAGTCGTTTTGATACATTCCTCTAAAAGTTCACTTCAATTTGTATTTAAGGAATACTTTAAATTTCTGAACATGACATGATTTAGGAGAGTATACGTCTTATAAACCGCGTCCATTCAGGCCAAATTTCATTTATAGCATGTAAATGTAAAAAACTCACAAAAAATATAGATGCAGTCGTTTAGGGTTTTGCGATTCTGTGTTTCGCATTTCATATTTAACCAACTCTTAAAAGGCGAAAACACGAGGCAAAAGTACGAAAAGGTAAGCAAAAAATATAGTTTTGTATTTCCAATCACTCAATTTTTTACATTTACCATTTACTTTATTCTGTTTAGATTACGTGTCTAAACAGGCAGACTTATCGAAAACTAAATTACCAACTAAGGAAAAATAACTAATAAAATTGCAATGTTTGGACTAATGGACCGAAAGGCGAAGGCAGAAAAACGCAAACAAACATGCTGCTCTGAGATGTACGTGTTCTCCCTTTTTATATTCTATATCATCGAAGGCGAAAACCCGAAATGGTCAGCATAAAAAACTACAAACGTAGAAGGAATGGACATTTTAAGTTTGTAAAATATAAGTAATCATATCTCCTGTAAACAAAAAACTCATTTACATACATGGATTATCTAAACATGGCGTTCCAAACCATTAAGACGAGTCCGACTCTAACCTAAATTGCCATAGAATGCAATCTTTGCAGAGGATCGTGGGTTTAAATCTGGCTTCCTTGTCCAAAATATGGATACATTATATGGTTGATAAAATGGCAGTACGTGATGTAAAACCACACCAAACGGCACATACCTAAATAAAAACAAAACACAGATAAGAATTTAACCAAACATTTATAACAAATTATGCAACATTAAATTATTTTCGACAAAAGAAAACTGTTATATTTAGACTTTTTTCTGCTGAATGTCGGGATTTCACCTTGGTATTTAACACAGGACGATAAAAATAAATAATAAAATTATCTATGAATGCCTCTGTTATGTTATTAAATAATTATAAGAGCAATCAATAGGGCCAATCAAATAAAATGTAATAAAAGATTACAAGGTTATCAAATTTCCTACGCCAGACATTTGTTTCGTCTAATCAAAGCTCATCGTCATCAACCCCAAATAGTAATAGTTTAAAATCCAAATAATCATGTTATAAAATCGTACTAAGGCTATAAACACCATTAAGCTAACTCGAATTGCTACGCGTAATATATGTTTTTGTCCCCAATGCGTATAAAAGCGTGATGCTATTTGTTTAAATTGTATTCTTTTGGCTACACCTTCACGTTCCTAAATAGAGTGCCCCTCATACCCCCTACAATGTCATTGCCCTTGATACCCCCATGTAAGTCTTCCTTCATTATTATTTTATCTTCAGCAACGCACTGAACACTATGGTGTGATTATGTAACCTCTATTTTATCACTTGCAAATAACGGTCATTGCTTACTAGTAATTTCTATATATGCTTGGAAATATTTGCCGATGTACTGGTAAAGGTTCCAGTTTGTTCAGTCTGAAATATTGTTTGTAAAACGATAACGTTCTATATTTGTGCATGTCTGCGTTTTTCATTTCGTGAGTTATTATACCTGCGCATTTCAAGAGCGACTTTGTTATTCTCATATGACGTCCTGTTATCGTTTACTATTATTAAGTTGCCCAAAACAAGTTTTAGGAGACTTATTATTTTTACACTGTTTCTTATCAATATTATGGCATATTTGTTTTTGCTCAGTTTCTTATTATGGCTCCCAAACAAAGTATTGGGAGACATATTATTTTTGTCCGGTTTCTTATTATTATTATTCTTCCTTCTTCATTTTTCTTTTTTTTCTTTCCGTTCAACCTTGTCTGCACTTTTTCGAGGAGATGCAATGTGCAATCAATATGTTTGTTTGTTTGAATATTGTTTAACGCCACTTTCAGCAATTTTTCAGCTATATCATGGCGTCCAGTTTTTATAGGGGAAGGAAGCCGTAGTACCCGGAGAGAACCCCGACCTTGGGTAGTAAAACTGGCAATCCTTGTCAAATAAGATTGGAGTTGAGAACACCATGCCTGTGTAACGTGTAATCGAACTGAAACTGGGCTATGGTATGTAACCCTTGGGTACGAATCTGCTGTAAGTCAGATTGATCTGTGGAATCCTGTTTGATATGCGATCCCAAACAACACTTCCGCTTTTCAACAATTTAAAATCAACAACTTATAAACGCTTCTTGTTAAAAAGCACAAGGCTTGAGCTTGAACAGCACCCTTGCTTCTATCCACTTTTAAAATCAACAAAATCTCTTAAACAACCTTAGTCAAATAACACCTTGCTAAATGACACAGTCAAATAGCACTGGTACTCGAACGTCACATAAGCACTATCGCCTATTGCACTTAAGCACTGAGAGCTAATCAGAATTACTTGTTTAAGCGGTACAGCTTCAACACTATAATTCTGAATCAGTCGATCCGCAAAGATCGGTGCAGAATGACACAGAATACAAGGTTCACGGCTTTTTATACCAAAATTCTATGACGTCAGCAGATAGAGTTTAAGCGTATAACAAACAGTAATGTAATTCAAGGGGTGGTAAACATTCCGGACGGTTCTATTTAAATGGAACAGTTTATTTCTTCAATACCTATGTAATTGCAGGGGTGTGTATTACATTATCGATTTTCTAAACGTGTCGGTTCTATTAATAGATTGTAATCAGATGCGCTAAAAATATATCAAATTAAAAGAATCGTATGGATGTAATGTTTACAAAAGGAGTTCTTTCACCGACTAAATGGTAGTATAAGTTATTCTCCGCTACACTACCCACGCCTCCAATTCATGAGTCCCGCATGACCTTCTTTCTTTATCCAAGCACTGTTGTCTATTACAACTTCAATCTGAAGAAACTGTCAACCCAAGCGTTACATCTATTATCCTAATAGAAAACCAAAAACATCAGTATACCTATATACCACACTGAATACCATGACCAACAAATTAGCAATATAATGATCCCCAACGGACAATGTATTAACACCAACTGGTGCTTCGGACTAGCATGAAGGAGCAGTAAATCTTTAGTAAAAAGTAACACGTTCGTTCTCTCCTGTAATCAAACAGAATGCTATTCAATAAACAGCAAACACACACAAAACACTTACACCTATCTAGAAAATGAATACGATTCGATCGTCTGCAATTTAGAATGCCACGGCCTCAAAAATAACAATTTTGGGTATTCCTCACAAATTTTGACTCTGCAGCGGCCCAAAGAGGCCTACTTTTAACGAACTCTGCAGGAGGGATCTTTAACGTGCACAGGCTGTGACGGTTCCTTAACACGGGACCTCGGTTTACCGTCTCATCCGAAGGACTACAAGAAATGAACACAGTCAAACAACAACAAAAGAACTTTATTAAAAGTTATCTTCCTCGCAAAGACTTTCCTACAAACAAACAAAATCAATAGTCAAATCATATTTCTTCCTCCACAATCTTCTCTATGTTGTTATTTTTTTCAATATATTAAGAACCCTTCTCTTAACAGGCTACTGGTTGACAATACTTTCTGCACTCTCTTTGATACTTAGATTGCTGCTTTGATTGTCAGCTTGCTCTATTTTCCTCTTTGGCGTACACTTTGAGGTTTACAAGGCTTTCTGATTGTCCTGCATAATTGCAGTTCTTCTGGCAGTAGTTCAAATGTATTTACGTTATGCGTTTCAATGATCTCTTCTTCATCTTCACCCAATTTAATAATTGGATCTAATTGATTCAAATCAGAATATGAGATTTCTTCTTTCTTTTCATTTTCTCCTTCGCTAACGCTTTCGTCGTCCTTTTCGCCGTATTCTTTTTCAACTTCTTTTAGGTCGATGCTACTTGCGTTTCTCTAACTAACAGCTTTTTCACCGTGTACATTTTGTACGTGCCTTGATAAATATGTCCTCTTTTTGAAGTTTTTGTGGCATATTTTACAGTTATATTTCTTAGTTTCTTCTACACACTTTAGAAGGTGATCTTTCAAAGCAGTTTCACTTTTAAGCGAATCATTACATACGCACCAATTATAGGTCTTAACAAGTTGTACTTCAATTGCTTATCTTGGAGTTGTTTTAGTTTTAGCCATAATTCTTAAAAACAAGTATATAATCATAAGAGTATATATCTACAAATCCAACTATAAAAGCTACCGAACAAGAACACGCAAAACACTTATAAATGTATAAACATTAGAATCAATTATAATAGATATATACAATCTATTAAACAATGAAAATAAGGTTATTTCACGTTTGTTTGCAAAAACATTTTCATAAACTTACATTCTTTTCCTTCTAAAACTCGCCGAAGATCATCGACGATTTTATATTCATGACAGCATGGGAGCTAAACGCATTATGTATATCGTTTCCGTTAATCGCTCCTAAATTTGGAAAACTACATTGGTTCTACACCTTATCACATTCGTAGTCATGTAAATACGCAGGCCTTTTACGTTCCCGTTTTGGTCGGATAGGCCAGAATATTTACTACATTGGTATAATTTCTGACGTAGAGTAGCACCCTCCGAATATCTTCTAACTAGCTGATGAGCCTGATCCAATCTTTCCTCTAGCTCCCATACCCATTGGTTTACTGGCATTTCTTTGATGGTTCTAGGCAAGCCATAAACGAGGTGTAATGGAGTAGCAACTTCTCGCCCTATCATTAACATATTAGGTGTGAAATTTGTACTCTCATGCTCAGAAGATCTGTACGCCATCATAATATATGGCAACTGTAGATAATCTAGTTGTTCGTCACCCACATATTCTCGCAACATTGCCTCTAGAGTTCTGTTGTATCTCTCAACCATACCGTCTGATTTGGGATGGCATGGAGTTGTTCTGGTCTTTTGTATGTTAAGAAGCTTGCACATTTCTTGGAAAAGATTACTTTCATATTGACCTCCCTGGTCAAAATGTATAATGTCAGGAATCCATAATCTCGAAATAACTTCTTCTACAAGAATTTATGCAACTGTTTTTGATTCCATATAGGTCATAGGGTATGCTTCCGTCCATTTGGTAAAATAGTCTGATACCACTAGAATGTATTTATTACCTCGGTCCGTTTCTGGTAGTGGTCCTAATATATCTGAAGCAATCTGTTGCATTGGTGTTCCAGATCTGCATAGGTGCTTTTTTTCTTTGTTATCGGTCCCTTCATTTTTGCACATTCATCACATCAAGCAATATATCTCCTTATATCCTGTTGCATTGCTGGCCAATAAAAGTTTTGTCTAACCCTTGCTAATGTTTTTCTAACACAATGGTGTCCTGATGACCTGATGTCATGGCATAATCGCCGTATATTTCTTCTTTATGACAAAGGTATGATAACTTGAATATGAATGATATCTGTTCCAAGAGTTCTCCATTCCCTACATAATAAATTGTCCTTTATTGTTAATTGGGACCACTGGCCCATAGCAATGTCATATAATGACCTTCACTAGAAATTTTGGTTGTGTTTCAGACGAAACCAATTCCTTTATCTTGTGTATGTCTTCATCCTTCCTCTGGAATTCCTCAAGGTTCCATTCCTGATCCCCTTCTTTAAAATATATAGTATGTTTGCCTTGTACTGTGTTGACAGCTACTCTCGGCAAGTCTATTTCTTCCTAAGACCCCTGTTCATCAGAGCAATGATCACATGGTTTGCAGGGCAAACGACTTACAGCGTCTGCATTTAGGTGTTTTCGGCCAGGTCGATGTTGTATCTCCATATCAAAGGTGGACAATACTTCCAGCCACCGAGCCATTTGCCCTTCAGGATTCATCAAGTTCATAAGCCATCTGAGTGATCCATGATCAGTCCTTAACAGGAACTTTTTTCCACTTAAGTAATTTTTGAAAAGCTTAACGAAGTAAACTACCGTTAAAAGCTTACGTCTAGTCACGCAATACTGTCTTTCGGCTTTCGATAAACTTTTATTTGCATATGCAATTACTCGCTCTTGTACTTAACATTCTTGTGATAACACTGCACCCATTGAGTACCCACTGGCATCAGTATTCAGCCGTGAAAAGCAAACCTTTAAGCTGTTCAAATGACTGTTTACACTCTTCGCTCCACTTAAAACTGTATTTTTCTCTGTGAGCGTGTGAAGAGGTTTGGCTTATTCAGAAAATCCTTTAATAAACTTCCTATATTAGCTACAAAAACCAAGGAAGGATTTCAGTTCTGTCTTGTTTGTAAGGATGCTCAATTTTTGTACTGCTTTGATTTTCTCTGGATCAGTAGCAATACCTTGTGCTGAAATAAGGTGTCCAAAAAATTTTGCTTCTTTTGGAAAAAATTTGCACTTTTTTGGCTTTAATTTTAGACCAGCATTCCGAAGACATTCAAAAACCGCCGATAAGTTTGTGATCATATTTTCATATTTTCAAACGAGCTCGCAAAAACTATAAGATCATCCAGGTATATTAGGCAAATACTCCAATGAAGACCTGCCAAAACTGTTTCCATCAATCGTTTAAACGTTACTGGGGCATTACAGAGCACAAACAGCATGACATAGAACTGAAATAAGCCTTATCTGGTCGCAAAAACTGTTTTAGGTCTGTCCTCTGGATCAACTTCTACCTGCCAGAAACCCGAGCTCAAATCCAAAGTACTGAACTGTTGCTCCTACTAGGTTATCCAGGCACTCATCAGTTCTTGGCAAAGGATAAGCATCTTTGACAGTTTTTAAATTAAACTGTTTATAATCGACACAAAATATGAGTATCCCGTCTTTCTTTCGTACTAAAACTATACGGACTTGGCGATGGTAATATATAGTAATTTTCGATCATCTTTTCAAGATCTTCATCAAATTCGTTTCGTAAATAGAATGGTACTCTTCGTGGAGGTTCCTTATGTGGCTTCATATCCTGAAGCTTTATTTTATGCTGAATTATATTAGTTCTTCAAGACATCTGACTTGAAAAAAATGTCAGCATAGTTGGCGAACAGCTGTTGTACCATTTTCTTTTCTTTGTCTGTTAGGCTCTTCACTGAATCATCATAAAGTTCAAGCATATGAGTTGGAATTTACTGGGGTTCATCTTTGACATTTTCATTTGCAATTATTTCTTCAACAGAAGATAATTTTCCAACACAAGTATTCTTGTAAATAACCTGATCTTTTCTGACAAGTTCATAATACGGAGTGGAATGCTTTATCACAATAACAAGATAAGGATTTGATCTTATAGAAGTTATCCCCCACTATATATGTAACTTATTTGTTTTTCACAGGTAACTCATTAACTATTAATGATAGAGGGAAACCAAAGCGTGCAAAATGTTGATCTCTTAAAGGATCAACTTTGTCACAATTACAGGACATCTGATAGAAGCTATCTTCCACTATATATGTAACTTATTGGTTTTTCACATGTAACTCATTAACTATTAATGAAAGAGGGAAACCAAAGAGTGCAAAATGTTGATCTCTTAAAGTAGCAACTTTGTCACAATTACAGGATAAGGATTTGAATTCATCTTATGAAGTTATCTCCCATTATATATGTAACTTATTGGTTTTTCACATGTAACTCATTAACTATTAATGAAAGAGGGAAACCAAAGAGTGCAAAATGTTGATCTCTTAAAGTAGCAACTTTGTCACAATTACAGGATAAGGATTTGAAGTCATCTTATAGAAGTTATCTCCGATTATATATGTAACTTATTGGTTTTTCACATGTAACTCATTAACTATTAATGAAAGAGGGAAACCAAAGAGTGCAAAATGTTGATCTCTTAAAGTAGCAACTTTGTCACAATTACAGGATAAGGATTTGAAGTCATCTTATAGAAGTTATCTCCGATTATATATGTAACTTATTGGTTTTTCACATGTAACTCATTAACTATTAATGATAGAGGCATGGGGTCTTCACCATAGACCCTCATGCTCTTTGGCCTTGATAACTTGCATGGGTCAAGGTCACGTACTAGTTTTCGACCTTTGCTATTTTCAAAGATATTGAAATGATTTTCTTCCTAAAATGTTCTATTAATAATTACAAGTTAATTAAGACATGCCGTGAAAAATTGTATCAAAATTTTATAATAGTTATGTCTCTTAGAATGCCAATCTGTAGCAAATAATACAAAAAAATTTCTTTTTTAAATATATTAGCAAAATTATAACATTTCGCAAAAAGTTTATTATTTTGGATGTCATCTCGTAATACAAAATTAAAATTAATGTGGAAAGACCCTCAAATGTTCAACCGAACAGTTGATCTTTAATTGTTCTTTTTTTTTCTGCCAAGTTTCTTTTCCCATTATAAATTTTGTTTCGCAACATGTCGTAAGACATTTTGTATTTTGGGTGTATGAGACATTATGCTTTCGCAGTTAACCCTGGCACACGGAACACTTGTTCTTTATGAAGTAATTTCCCCTGTCACAAAAAAGATTAATTATAAAACTGTAAAAGATGTCACAATAAAAGTTGTTGCAAATGGTCAGCTTTTTGTTGTGACAATTTATTACATATCGCGCAAAGGATTTTGACAACTGCTTTTAAGAGTTATTTTCCCTTATTTATTGGAAGTATATTTTGTACCATTGTAGCTCATGAACCAGAGGTGATAGAGACTTGGAATTTCACAGTTGTTCATCATTGACCTTTAACTTGAAACAGGTCACAAGGTCAAAGGTCAAGGTCACATTCTAAATTTTGACATTGTGGTTTGTGCGATTCTCCTCCTGAACCATGAGCTACAGAAATAAATCTTTTACCAAAATGTAGACCATATTAAGGTCTTGAAAGGTCACCTTAAATGATTTTACTTTTGAAAGAGTTATCTCCCCTGAATCAATTAAATATAATGTAAATAGCGTTATCTCAGTAACTATAACGTATTTTGACGTCGGATCTTTTGTATTGTTGATTGTTGACCTTCAGAAAGGTCAAGGTCACAAGTTAAGAGGTCAAGGTGAAGTTATTGTTGTAATTTTGCATTTTCTATGAATACCCTAATGATCTTTGACCTTGAAAATGGACACAAGGTCAAAGGTCAATTTCAACTGTGTTTCAAGCACAGCTACATGTGTTTTAGTTTGCGACATGTCACAATGGAATGCTGTGTCTACAATGGGGAAAACATAGGGAATTTACGGTTCACCCTGCTATTCTGTCAACTTGCGAAAAGAGGGGGTTAAAGGGACCCCATAAAATGTAGATCTCCTCCTAGACCACAGAGAATGGTAAAACAAAATGTCCGCCGAATCGCTCAGGCCTCGATGTTCTCAAATTGTTGCAACAGTGTAAATTGTTCTGACGAACTATAACACAAGTTCCAGGTCGTTAAATTTGAAGTTTCGAAAATGGTGCAAATCGACTTAGAATGTTGTTGTTACCCCAACCAAGTATATCGGATGTGCATAAATGTCAACAAACTCGAAAATCTGCAGAAAAAACAAAATGTCGAGACCCCATCGCGACCCCCGGTTGAACGGCTTGCACTTTTATGAATGGATTAATCCTTGAAATATACATCTGTATAGTCTCTTCGTGAGTTGTTCCAGCTGACATAAACATTTTTTGTACTTGCATTTATTTTGAAATGACAATAAAATCCACGCGAATGCGTCGTCTGGACGTACCATTTCTGTATTTAACAGAACAAAAATTCGTTTCCTTTTACAATTGATGGAAAGTAACATTTCTTTGAATTACACTGTCACATCTGCATCATTGTTGAAACCTTGAAACGTGATCTTGATGACACTTATATGTACATCGCAATGATATGTAATATACGTGTGTACGGTATGACACCCTCCCCTCCCCCCCCTTGCGAAAGAAAGAATAATACTAAGTCCGCGCTAATATACATCAATGTCACGTGACGTCATACGCTGCAACCATTCAAATCAACGCGTTCTATATGTATTTAATAAATAAAAATAAAATAAAATAAATTTCTTCCAAATTTAAAAATAAACAACAAAACAAAGCGACTGGCCTCCTGTTTCCATTGCCGCTATGGTTAACGGACATGTTTTTAATGCAATTAATTCAATTTTGTTTTTGGTTTTGTTCATGTTTGTTTGTTTTTTGTATTATTAAAAAAGTTCATAATTGCAAAAAATATACGTAAAATGTAACGGCAGAGCTTGAAAAAAAACGACATGTCACCTCCCGGGATAGAACCCGGGATCTCAGTATTGCCAGCCAACGCTCTAACCAATTGAGCTACGGAACCAGTCTGTTAGTTCTGTGAATTTCGACTGGCTACAAACCTACTACCTGCTAGAACACAGATAGGCCTCCTGTTACACGTAGGGGGATTGTAGCTGTTGCCGCCAATTCATTTTTAAGCCTTAACTTTGAACATTTAAATGGAATATTACTGGAGAATTTAAGCTCACTCAATCGAACACACCGCAGCACAAAAAAAGGGGGGGAACAGGTATACTACGATTTAATAGATTTTCAACCCTCTGGGGCCTCTTGTTTGACGTTTAACGTCACTTTTAATTAAAGGTGGGAAGACTCTCAAATGTTCAACTGAACAGTTGATCTTTAATTATTATGGCTCCCAAACGAAGTTTTGGGAGACATATTGTTTCTGTCCGGTTTCTTCTTATTATTCTTGTTCATTCTTTCTTTCTTTTTTCTCTCCGTTCAATCTTGTCCGCACATTTTCTCGGAGATCCAATGTCCAATCAAGATGAAACTTTGGGAACAATTTTAGGGTGACCTGAAGTTTTGCAATCCAATTTAGGAATTTTCAAAATAGCTGCCGTTTTAAGAAATGGCGGTTATTGTCAGATCTCAATGATGGCCAGAGCAATTTCAATGAAAATTGGTATACTGATACAGCTAACTATCATGAGCATTTCAAAAAAAGTGTTTTAACGCCACTTTCAGCAATTTTTCAGCTATTTCATGGCGTCCAGTTTTTATTGGGGGAGGAAGCCGGAGTACCCGGAGAGAACCCCCGACCTGCGGTAGGAAAACTGGCAATCCTTGTCAATTAAGATTGGAGTCGAGTACACCCTGCCTGCAGTGAGATTCGAACCCGCAATCTCAGTGTTGACATATAATACAATGAAACTTGACACAGTTGTAGATCGACATATTGAAGGGTGCAGTCTATAGGCAGAGTTTTGATAATGGCCGCCATTTCAAAATGGCCATCACTTGACGACACCCACCCCAAAATTTTTCGCGTGGTACGATGCCAACAAACAAAAATTTAATATGGAGGTAGATTTTAGTATTTCGAGTGAAACACGACCTTTGAAATTTTTTCCGACTTCTCGTTTCAAAATGGGGGCAAAAAAATGTGAATAATTTTCAACGTTATGCGATCTCGATGAAATTTAATGTCGGAATTTTTTTTCGACCGTGGGTTTTAAAATGGCGGCCAAAAACGCATCAAATTTTCAACTCTGTCCGATTTTATTGAAATTTGATGTGTAGGTTCATTTCAATGTCCTGAGTGGAATGCATTACTATCCATGGGGATTTTGAGCGACTTCTGTGTTGGCATCCTAACACATTATTTTTAATAATTATTCTTTTTATTTTATCGATCACTACTTTGTCCGGAATTTTTTTACCAAGAAAGGTTCGTACGACCAATATCATACTTGGCATAGTGAATGTTAAGGATTCCTTGTTGTACATATTGGTTTTAAAATTGTCAAAATGGTCGCCATTTAAAAATGGCCGCCTTTCAAACATCACCCTCTTAAAACGCAAAAATTTAAACGTTATCCTATTTCGACAAAATAAGGTTTATAGATATATTAGGGTTCTCTGAGTGTGCAATTACTTTTAAAATGTTTGTCTAACTTCCGGTTTCAAAATGGTGGCCATAATACTGCATGAAAAAGTCAACTTTGTCCGATTTTAACGAAATTTTATTTCTAGGCATATTTTAATCTTTTGATCTGAATGAAATACTATCCATTGGGATTTTGGGCGACTTGTGTGTTGGCACCCCAACGCAAAATTTTAAATTTATTTCTGAAAAAACTTTATTTGTTTTTATGGTGCATTTTTTGCGAAACCTTTGAAACCATGGACATCAACAATAACATTTGTTTTAGTATGCAAATACGCGCCATCCCTACACACACAGCTGTTCCAGCACTAATGTATAGAGTTCTTCCTTTTCAAGTATTAAAATTATCCACAATCGTAGTTGTTTTTGTTGTGTTAAAAAAATCTCTTAAATAACTGTATGAATTTACATGATTACACCATAAAATGGTTCCACGTTACAGCACAATAAAGCAATACAAAATTATTTTACACCCACAATTAGACCACTTACTGGGGAATAACATAAACAGTCAAAACAAGTTTACGTCCCTCTGCCGAACAAAGCCGAGCGACTGCTGTTGATTTTTGTCCTATTAGTTTTTTATGGTGCTGTGCTCATTTACACACGTGTTGTATAAGTGAGTTCATCATGGTACCCCCATTGGTTATCTGTATATTGTTTTGACTTTTAAATCTTTTGGTAGTGAAATTTGTGTAATATGCATTAATTCCAGACCTCAAGAGCAAGAGGACCAGTGGCTAAAGATGGTTAACCAGTTAATAAAAAAGTAACTATATTTAAAATTAGTTTTATTTTGTTGTTTTATACTTTTGTATGTATATTAGAAGTATAAAACACAACAAAAAGTGTGATGTTAGTATATTGGTCTTCAAATGGATACTATTTGGTTGATGGTATTGCGTTTTCATAATTTAATACTTTTGCATCTTACTTAGGCTTATCATCAATTCCGATGTACTCGTATCAATGATACTTTAAATGAAAAATATAACATATTTAATAATATTAAATATGGTGTGTTGGCTAAGCCAATCAAGTGATTTACAGAATATTCATTATATGTTTACAATCAACGGTGTTCTGGATGTTTTTTTCTATTATAAAATATTGATGTTATGTTTCTATTTTATGTATATTCAAGCTATGTTACAAAATATATCCTAATATATGAAGCATGTAAGTAAATATAAATCCGGATACTCTTTCTGGTTTAATGTCAGAATTCAATCGATAAACAATACAGGCTGTTGTACAGATTGCAATTCAGATGTGGTTTACATATGAACTATAATAATTAAGGACTTTTAATTCGGTCAATATAACTTAATAGAACTTTGTATAAAGATATTTACCTTCGATTTCGTCGTCGGTCAATATCAATCTACATGGTCCATATTAGCAAATTGCTCTTCACTTGAATAATAAAAACAATCTCTCATGTTATATTGACTTTTATTATTGTTTTTGCAGTTTTGACATAACTTTCAATAAAGTTTCCGGAAGGTGGTTCTAAACTGGACACTCCTTATTAATTAATATGTTCCAGACGTACAAACTAAATAAAGTAAAATAACAAAAAAGAACACCAAAGAAAATGTGAGGAAATAAGCAGGTCAGAAAAACCTGCAAAATTGAGAACAAAAAGTCGCAAAAAATATTGCGACTACATTATTGGACCTAACTTGGTACAGGAGGTTATATATTGATTGAATAGGTCCTATAGTTTCTGTTCTTAGTAATAGAATTTAAATGTTATAATAATTTTTGATAGAGGTTGCATATGTTGATTGAACATGTCCTATATTTCCTCTTTTCATTTGTAGAGAAAATATTTTTTATCCATTTAAAAATCGTCATAATGAATAATAGCTCCTAAATTTTTCCCAGTATACAATGGCGTTTTTTATTTAGGAATTTCATTTGTTGAAAACCCTATAATTAGACAGGAAACTATAAAACTAAAAGGTTAAATTCGAGTAATTTCTGTCAAATCGGCAAACGAGGTTCCTTTCGAGTTATGTAGTAGTGTTATATATTATTCCGTCTTGATGAAATGTTAATGTTATTAATTTGTTTATTTTAGAAAGAAAACAGTAGACCCAACCGACAAATTTACGCCGTATGTACATAGTATCAGGGTATAATGTAAGTTTTTTGTAACGCTTAACTGTTTTGACTTGAAATACTTAAGGTCAATAACCATTCTCTATTTTGAAAACTAAAGAACAACAACAACACTTTTTAAACTATAGTGTCGTAACATTTTATGTTAATCGCCGACCACAAACATTTTTTACTTCTTTAAACAGTTGCATGAATGTATGAAAACATCATTTTAAAAAGTTAACATTTTTCAAAGTATATAACTATATAAATAAAGAATTTGACAAGTTTTTAAAATAAAATTTAGGGAACTGAAAAATTTACACGTGTAAGCTTTCGCTGTCTATTACGTCTAGATATTTAATGCTCGTGTTGGCGAATAAAGCTTTAATCAAATGTGTATAACTAAAACTTTATTTTCTTTGCAGAAATTTATATCGGTTGTACAATGAATTGCTGTGTGAACTGTCTCTACGTTGCAAGAATGTAAAATATCTGGGTTATTTAGTAGAGTATGAGAAAAAAATGGCCAAAAATTAATGTTTTAGTTAAACTATGAATGTCGATATCTACATTTAAAACAAAATGGTTAGTAAATCAAAAATCACCAAAGTTAGCTGTGCATTATGACGATATTACGGCTTTCATGCCATGTTCGAATGTAATGATGCATTGTAATAGATTGGAATCTTTACTTAACAGAGTATCCTTCACACCAGTTTTTACAATTCTGAACACGCAGCCAATCCGAAACCTAGGTTAGTTATAGTAAAAATTTAAGCAGTTTGTTTTAAGGTCTTAAATCTGTAACGAAACAGAAGACAAACAGCAAGATATTTACTCAAGTGTTTCTGTCATTGAAGGCATATACTAGAAAGTGACAAACATGATTCATAAAAAAACATTAAAATCCGACGAAAAATATATTCATAAGATGAGGTATAATCGTTGCACGTCCTTAAATAGAACGCGTTTTCACAGATCTAAGGTTATAGTGACCTCATCAAAATAATATAATATCGGACAAGACTGCTGTTTTTATATTGATTATGTTAAAGAATTCGCTATTTAAGGACTTATTAATTTGTATAATTTATTTGCAGTCGAAAATTATCAGCAATGTAAAGTTGGGTCTTTTACACTTAAAAAAATATATAGCATATGCTCACATTTTTCAGTATAATTTATTTTTATTTCGTTTATGAAAAGTCTCGTTGGTTCAATGGTTAAGGTAGTTCGTCTACTATTGGTCACGTGGTTTATCAACAATGAGATTGCAGGTTCGAGACTTACTGCGGGCATGATGCTTTCGACTCCAATTTTATTTGACTTATTTGACAAGGATTGCCAGTTTTCCTCCGGAAGGTCAGAGGGTTTTCCCCGGGTACACCAACTTTCTCCCCAATAAAAACTTGACGCCATGATATAGCTGAAAAATTACTGAGTGACGTTAAACAACATTCAAACAAAACAAATCGTTTTGAAAAAAGTGTAAATTTAAATCGGGAGGTTTGGCATGCACTAAAACCTGGTTTAATCCCTTATTTCTAGGGAAATACCTGTACCTAGACAGGAGACTGTTGTAGTTACTATATTTTTGGTTGTTGGTTCTGGAATTTGCTTGTGTTTCGGACTTTGATTTGTGTATTGTTTTTTTTGGCAGTTTCATCGGTGTTTGGTATTTTGTTCTTACGTTTATTTAAATAAAAAAAATGATTCTTTCGTTTATGCACATTTATGTCGAAATTACATTAAGCTATTTTGAAATAACGATTTATAACGGAATCCTGAATGATAGGGCCGCAAAAAAACATTCTAGACTTCCGGTTGCGGTCGATACAAAAATTATAGGACTTGGATACCTTGATTGCAAGTTTTTTCAATAGATTGGAATAAGAAAAATAACAAAGCTTTATTGGTGATTTTTAATGATATTTATATCTAGTTTTGCATTGTCCTCGCTGCATTTACTAGAATACACCTTTTATGTAGCTTGGCTCTGTCACAACGTACATTTGTATTTACTATAAAATAGATCCTTCTATCTAGTTTGACTTTCCTCTAATATTGTTTTTATTTTATTTAACATTTCATTTATGAAATGCTATTAACTATACATATTCCAAAATACTCTTATGATCATGAAATAAACAAAATGTTGCTGCTGGGGTTTGGCGTTTGTCCCATTTGTATGATGACCCATCTATGTACTGTAGAACGTGGCATTAAGTATAATTTGGGTTTTGTCCCATGCAATGCTTCATAATACGAAATTACTCTAAATTAACTATGTTATGTCGTAATTTCGACTTAGCTATCTCGTACGGATCGTTCATATAATTTCTTTACAACGTCCGTTGTGGTAAGCAGTAATTTTGTAATTTTAACAATATAAGTTATCCTAATTCACATTTTATACACCTGTACATATACACATTCTATTTAATGTAATGTTTACTCGATAAGCTAGAACGAAAGAAGAATTTTTAAATGATACTTGTATACTTTCAGCTTAAAATTGAAGGAAAAAGAGCTAAAAGAAACGATAAGTAAAATGAAAGAAAATGAAAAAAAGTTGCTAAATGATATCAAGGTCCTAACTAAGAAAAACATCGAACTTGAACACATTGTAGATGCAATAAAGACGCAGTAAGCTATAGTTTAACGTTTTAAAAACAGTATTTAGTCTTTTACCCCCCACACTTGCAAGTTGTCTGGCAGCTACAACCTACTAAGATGCATATTGTAGCTAAAATAGGAAATAAAAGTGATAGCTCTTTCAGAATCCTTACAAGTATGCCACAAAGATCTAAATTACTAAAATTATACCATAAACCTCCTTAGCTATAATGTAGATTCTATATAAAGATGTCTATAATGTTCGCGCAAAAAAACTCACAGTAATTAACAACTTATATATCAAATGAATGAAAAATACGATTATTGCGTTAAGAAAGATGTCGATCATCACAATAAGAAAACATCTGATTGATTGATTGATTAATTGATTGTTTAACGTCCAGCAAGCAATATTTCAGCTATAAGAAAATTGTCTAAAGATCTTATGAGTAAAAAACATGAAGTACAAGATTTAAAACGAAGTAAAAGTAAAAATGAAAAAGTCAGACATTTTTGTAGAAACAAATAGATGAGCAAGCTGCTACAATAAAAAGGTATCATTAGCTATGCAGAAAAGGTTTTTGGACTGGCTGCAGAAAAAAGTATTGCTATATTTGTGTTTATATATAAAGAAACATATATGCATCTGGTAGCGGTAGATTGTATCACGAGTTGATTTGGGGAATTTGGCATCACAAAATGCAAGAAAAGTTTGCATCTTAAATTCACCGTTTTATCCCATTTTGAATACTAAGATAAATATTTGTCACCAATAACTTTACAAACTGACAATGCAACTCTACAACATAACATTATCATGCACTATATGTCATTGTATCATTTATAATTGATAAATTTTATCAGTTTGTTTATTATTAGTGGAAGTAAATATTTCCATTTAATGTGATGTATCATTGCTAGTATGTCATAACAAAATTTATATATATTTATGGTTATATTGTTTAATTAAAAAGAAACAATTATCATGTCTAACTTCAATTTATTTTCAGACTGGAAGACGACAAGAATAAATTGAAAATAGAATAAGTAAACTTCAAAAAGTACTATGAAAACCCGGAATGTACATGTCTGCCTTTTTTACTTAGTGTTTTGTGTCAAAATGTAAAACAGGAAAGGAAAACAAAGTGTGTTATTCTCGTACTTTTCAAGTGTTTTGTAATGACATTGAATGAGATTTGTGCAGAATAAATTTTTAACAAAAATGGATGTCATTATATAATACATATAGCATTATGAAGAATGAAGGTACTAAAACTATCAAACACAAGGAAATTGTCATTAAAAAGAGACAATTAACAAATCAAAGTTCCAGGAAGCGGCAAACTTGAGAACTAAATATATATAGTAACTACAGGAATGGTCCTATTTGAACATGCATTTCAAAAATTAAATTGGCTTAAACCAGCTTTTATGGCATGCCAAACCTCCCACTTCAATTAGTATAGGACGTGAGTTGGGGTGTTGATAAAAATAGCTAGGTATCACACCACTTTTTAGTAATATGTGTATCCAGTGATCATCGCATAACAATCGCTGAATTCAAAATTGAAAAACAATATTTTCACACGAGAATGTATTTTTACACGAATATTTATTAACAAGGAATGTTATCTATACTAAACTTAAAGGCGCGTACGAGTCAAATTTTCTTGTTACCTTTGCTTATAAGTCTTTCGCGAATAAATTGGTAAAAAAAATTTCGGCAATTTTTCAGCTTTATCATGGCGTCCGATTTTTATTGGGGAAGGAAGCTGGAGTACCCGGAGAAAACCACCGACCTGCGGCAGGAATACTGGCAACCCTTGTAAATTAAGATTGAAGTCAAGTACACCCTGCCCGCAGTGAGAATGGAACCCGCATTTTCAATGTTGACAGACCACGTGATCAATAGTAGACGAACTACCATAACCACTCGGCCAACGAGGCCCCCACATATGATTGATGTTACGTCACTTATAAACAATTTTGCAGTATCTTTGGTGTCCTTTAATTTCAAAGCAAACAATATTTGAGTCATTCGTATTTATAACTCTTTGGTAACACATGTAGATGAGCTGGTTATGTGCTTTTTCTTGTTAGGGTTTTTATGTAATATTGGAATCCTATACAAGTATGGTTTTAGACTATTCATAAATATTCAAAGAAGTCATGAATGAGTTATGACTTGCCAGGATTTCAACTTTGTAGCAGGTGGTGCGTGTTTTGTGGAAGAGTTAATCTTGATGCCTAGCTCTGTGATGAGGCATTCATACAGGCAACGTGTTGTTAGTAGCCTTGTTGTTTGCCAGAACAACAACATATTTGACATGGATGGAAGTGATTTAGCTTAAATCATACTAGTCTGTGAATATGGATTTTGGTCAATCATTTTATTGTCTGTTGTTTTCCAATAGCTGACGCTATATGCTGCAAGATAATGAAGATGTCAGGCTTCCAGTGGAGTCGTTTACATATTTCCTTTTCTATATTTATGTTGTTATTTTAAAGAAATGATGATTTAAATGCTTTATTACGGGGTCCACAAAACCATTGCAAATGTTAAACTGATTGGCGCATGATGTGACGTTATTCATTTTTCAGATGGCCTATCGTACTTTTCTGAAAAGTCATTTACTGCGGAACATGTTGTTGTTTAGTTAAGGTTTCTTTTTGACAACCCTGGGACCATACTATGGGGGTTCACAGTGCTTGACCCACAAAGCAGTCAGCGCATTCCCAAATGGTTTATAGGCGATGACTTCTCTGTTAGTGGTTGCCAAGTCATAATACAGACATGCTGACCACAAACCACAGTGAGTAACATGTTTGGAGAGTGCCACATTCCTAGCCCGCTAAAGACCCCTTGTTAGTTGTCGATACGAGTAGGCAAGTTGTAGCCGCTACAAAGGGCTTAATTTTCCGCCCCTACCCATATCCTATACTTTTCCATAGGCATTTAAGATTGTTACTTTCTGTGCCGTATTCTCCGAATTGATTTATTGTGTGTTAACTTGTTCCCTTACCGAACATAGCTGAAATAATGCTTACTGGACGCAAAGCAAACATCCAATCAATTTGCCCTTTTTTACTAATAATAGTCAAAAATACGAAAGCCCAGAAGGCTCATTCGAGATTCAAGATTCGAAACTCGAAATTCGAGATTCGAAATTCGAAATTCGAAATTCAATATAGTTATAACCATTCAAATTGTGTGTAACATAATCGTCTACCAATCAGAATAATTCTTATATAAACGTAGCGACGTGTTATTATGTTTATTTGGTGTTTTAACAGTCGACATATTTGTCAACGAATGACTGTTCAAAATGGTTTTGTTAAAAAAAATCTAATTTATAAGCTTTATTTGTTATTTTATCAAATTAATTCAGTTCACAATAACATCTTGATTTTACAAATCAAGAAACAAAAATGTACATGTAAAACGGAATCAACAAAACTTGGTGTGTAGGAAGTACACCATATGAAGTTTTGCATGTTACCAGGGCATTTTGGAGCTCCAATTTTGTGTGGGGGCTATCAGGGGTGGATCCAGAGGGGGCCCTCCCTTTTGACGGAAAAATTTGGTTGGATATATAGGAAATCATTGAAGCGTGACCAAAGTGGCCCCCTTGGCCAGTCAGTGGCCCCCCTTTTCGAAATTTTGGATCCGACACTGGCTTATTTGGGCCCTTTGAACTTAGAAATGTGCTGAAAATACCCATTAATTATCTTGTCAGCACAAATTCTTTGAAACTACTCAGTACTATACAAAATTTTATGAAAACTTGGTATGTAACTAGAACACCATATATGTAGTTGTGCATATTATCAGGAATTGTTGATTCCTAAATTTATATGGTAGTTATGGCTCTTTAAACTTCGAAATTTTCAGTAATCCTCAATAATCATGGTTTTCGCTTTAACTCCCCTAAAACTACTCAACCAAATTTTATGTAGTTTCGATATAACCAAGGAATTCTGATTGGTAGAGATTATGTCACACGCAATATGATTGGCTAAAACTATATTGAAATTTGAATTTCGAATCTCGATTTTCGAATATATAAGAACTATTCTGATTGGTAGACGATTATGTCACACGCAATCTGATTGGTTATAACTATATTGAATTTCGAATTTCGAATCTCGAATCTCGCATTTCGATTCTCGAATTTCGAATGAGCCTTCTGGGCTTTCGTACAAAAATGTTTGAGTGTACCAATTTCCAGTTAGTAAGGCATTTTCCAATGAGAAATTATATCGGACTTGTTTTGGTATAAGTGAAATAACAGCTGTTTTTTTGGGTGGGGATAATGCATTGCTATTTCTGGCGTTATCATCTTGTCCTGCGTTATGGAAATGTGGGTGCATTCTATCAATGAATGCAGCTAAAAGCAGAAAATCCATTAACCAATATATAACGAATCGTTTTTATCTGCCTTTCAGAAATCAAGCTCTACATGTATAGTTCACTGTAGGGCCAAGGATATTTAATAAATTGGAACAAGTGACCGGTTACTTTATAGTCGATAAAAGCATTAATTAATATTATATTATTTTGTTTATTTTCGGTTGTCTGATGATCTCTGATTAACAGCAATTTTGTATAAGTGATTGTTTCTTTTATGTGTAATTTGTTTTCTAGCAGTTTTGCGAGTTTGTGAATAATCAGATTAATTTCTTTAATAAATCTGCAAAACTCAGTATATATCCAAAACCTAATATGGAAATTACTACACCTAATATGATAGTTTACTAACTTTACTTATTTAGATCAAAAGATGAATAAAATAATGCCATTAAGTTCCTGAAATTAGGATTCTCTTTTGCATACAATCTCTGATAGTCAATCATTCTTTTTGTAGATAAGCTCACTGTTATTACTCTCAATTTTGGGAAATTGTGGCAATTTGCCCTTTAGATAAATTTGTTTGAGACGTTTCCAAAGCGTTGTCAAGTATATTATTTATGCTGACTACATTTTTAATGTCCCCAATGGTCTGATAACACAGTCTAGCTGTTTCTACCTACGCGTCTTGTAACGAAACGATATACATATCCGCACAACAAAATCAACTGGAGTTTCAAATAATAATGTTTCCACCGTTTATTATGTAATGTTTCATGTTTTGCATGACAATATTCCAGAAGATGTTATAATGTTTTAATTCGTCTTCAGTTTCTATTTCACAAACATGTATAAACCCTTCAGTATTTCCAACAATTTACGTCATTCCTTTACGCTTCCAAAACACATCCATATAGTTCTTAAAAGGTAATATTACATCGACATAATTTAACAAAATTACTTACATGCACGTGTATCAAGTGATTTATACAATATGTTGTCTGTTATTCCTCGTTCTGTTTACAGGAATCATATGTTTTTTGCAAAAACGTGCGCACATAAATATTTAGAAAATTTTGATAAATGCAATACTACTAAACAGATCTGTACAGGTGAGAATACCAATGGTTTTAGTCTATTGTATTGATTCATTTAGTATAATAACAAACACGAACTTTTACTAAACTGTTTACAAACGAACGCAGCCATGTTTAGTAATGGTCTAATTTTTAGTTGATAATGTACACTGATTGATTCGCGAATTGTTTAGTGTCCTATTTCAAATCCCAAACAATAAATTATTAATTAATTGCAAAAGAAAAGAATTTGATGGAAATACATGGCTGTAATGTAATTTTTTATTCAATATAAACAATACATGTAATTACTTAATATACTTCATATTTCTACAACATTATTAACTAATATAAATAAAAACGTGAAGACAAAACCTTGCTTTAATAATTCACATTGTCGTTAAAGGTTGTAATATTAAGTTATTTTTTGTCCAAAACAAATAACATATTTGCAAACATGGTACAAATTTTACTAAAGGTACATTAAATCCACTAATAATAAAAATAATGAGACTAAATACCACAGGACATTCTACAAAAGAGATAATTTGTATACACATTTTTAAAGTTGTCTTCTCTCTTCTTGAAAATATATTTACATAAAAGATAGCACAAGTTGTATCTTGCAAAACAACTTTCATATGACAACGGCTCTGTAAATGACCTTTGACTGAGGGAGGAGGAAATTAGTTCTTATTTTGATATTTGACTGCGCCGAGCTGTAGCATGGACAGTAAATTTATTATTCAATGGAATTTAGATATTAGAACTGCATTTAAAAAGCAATTTCATACAGAATTGATAAATAAATTTATTTATATAGTTTGTTAAATGTATTGGATATTTTTCAGCTGATTGTGCAAAGCCCATTTCTGGACTATTTTATGGGTGTTTGTGAGTTTCCTTGAATACCCTTCGGTTTTTCTAAATTTGCGAAAAATTTTATCTGACATGACACCCCGAAAATTTAATGTGATATTAGTGAAATGATTTCGCTCGTTTTGAGGCGTCTCCCATTACTCAACGAAACTTGGTGCCCGAGTCAGAGCAAAAAAGGTCAATAGTTTCCCCAATACGCAAATAATTAAGAGGCCGTTGTCAAGTTGAAGTGTTGATTTTTTACTTTGTTGTCTAAAAGTTTGTATGTCAATGATGTTATTAGTTCAGCCACTGCAGCTATAATGCTGTAATTTTCACTTTATTCTGTCAGATAACAGTAAACAATTAAAAAAATGGAAAGGACCCATACGAAATAAACAAAGCCGAATGGAACAAGACGGACATCGAAAGTTGGCCGGACATATGTTATCCTGACATTGTAAACTACAAAGCCTACAAGTCATTGCAGGCATATAACTATTTTATCAGTGGATTTGTCCAGGACTTGGGTCATCACGTTGTGAATGGGAAGAGTGTAGTTTTGGCCAAAGTGAAGCATTCACAGAGAATGAATGATGCACCACTTTTGCCATGGATAATAACAGAATCTGATGGGACGGTTATATCTGGACATTGCACCTGTATGGCTGGAATCGGGGAAGTCTGTTCTCCTGTTGGAGCTCTCCTCTTTGCAGTTGAGTCCGCAGTGAAAATAAGGAACAGCAAGACAGTTACACAAGAAAAGGCATACTGGCTGTTGCCATCATCAATATCAAAGTATGTTTCACTTAACTACTTAATATTTTATCACATGTACACAATGTATATATTAATTTAAATAATGCAAAATGATTGAATTTATGTACATTTAGAATTTTGTATAGTGCCTTGCTCACAAGTTACAAATATTATATTTCTTCAGTTAACATGAGTATTATTATTATGAGCATGATGAATTCCATTTTAACAAGCGCAATATATATATATTTTTTTAATTTTTCAGGTTAACTACAAAACAGTGCAGGAAATAGACTTTACCTCTGCAAAAACAAAGAAAAAGCAACTAGATCAGGCTATTTCTTTGTCGGAACCTGTTAAGATTCAGAATCGTAGAAAACTGGCAGATGTTAAAGAACCAGAGGTTTCTGATCCAGCCAAGTTATTCTCATCGCTGGATGCTACTGGTAAAAATCCTGTCATACTGTCATTAGTTCCAGGATATGCTGACAAGTACAAACCGAAAGCTCTGGATACTAAATATCCACAAGTATTGACAGACTTGTATGATGAAACGTACAAATCCGTCTCACTGACAGAGATTCGTAGAAGGGCAGAGGAAATTTTTCCTGACATAAAGGTCACGATTGAAGAAGCAAGCAATTGCGAGGACCAAGCTAATTGTAAGAAATGGTATACTTTTCGTAGCGGTAGGCTAACAGCATCACGCATTAAGTCTGTTTGTCGAACTTCTTTGGACAATCCTTCGAGTAGCTTAATAAAGGACATATGTTATCCTGCCAATAAGAAATTTTCATCAAAAGCCACAGAGTGGGGACGTGATTTTGAAAGTATAGCTCGACATGCATACAATCAAATGATGTCAGACTTGCATGACAACTTCAATGTGACCTGTTGGGTTTCAGATCAACCCAAACTTTCCTTACCTTGGAGCAAGCCCAGATGGAGTAGCCAGTTGTGAATGCTGTGGAGACATTATTTTTGAAATTAAATGTCCTTTCAAAAACGCGACAGCATCATAGATGACACAGTGGATTTTCTTGTTACAAATGGTGACAGTTTGGAGTTGGACAAAGGTCATGAATACTACTACCAGGTTCAGTGCCAGCTTCTGGTCAGTGGTAAAGAATATTGTGACTTTATCGTTTGGACAAACAAGAGCAAGTTTATTCAAAGAATAGCTCTTGATACAACTGTGGGCAAAGAGATTACTGAAAAGTCTGAATATTTTTTCAAGAAAGTCATCTTGCCAGAACTGATTGGAAAATTCTATTCAAGATTATTCATTAGAAGTGAAGTCCCAAAATGAACACACTGCAGTGAAAATCTTGAATGTAGCAGCTAGCGACAAGGTTATAATTTGCGTTTGCAGAGAGGAGTACAATGAAGAAAATGATGATGTGATTGGATGTGACAATGAAAACTGTCCGTTCAAATGGCTGCATTTCAAATGTACAGGAATAAAGAGAATTCCGAAAGGAAAATGGTTGTGCAAGAACTGTAGACCAAAACCAAAGAAGAAATTATTGCAGTGAAAGGTTATTTGGATTCTGAAAACAAAATATATAAAAAAAATCTAAAAATAAATTAAAAAAGGAAAAAGGAAAAAAAAACCACTGTCGCTGGCTGCCAGACGGCCTGATGAGCTCTGACAGAGCGAAACAGTGTTCCATTTTAATATTGAATACATATGCAATACATTATTTGGATTTACATTAGTTGGTTGTATCTTTTACCCTAGGTTTTCAAATTGCACTAAGGTTTATATTTTACATGTACATGTATATTCAGAAGAATACATATAAAATGCCAGCCTTTGTACACACAACAATCTACTAGCAAATTACTCAACAAAACCAGACAGGTCCAAACACTAATAACTAAAAAAGCATAGTTATATGAGGTTTTTATTAATATTTCTAGATGCCATGCACATGGATTTATTTTCTCGCACTGTTTCGCTCTGTTATAGCTCATCAGGCCGACTTGCAGACGACGACAGTGTTTTTGGTTTTTTTAAAATAATTTTTTGTTATAAGAATACAAACAACAGTCGGTCACCACACTCCTTAATCAAATGGCACAACTGAAGGGCATAAATTTACAATACACAGCAAACAGTTACTGTTTTATCAATAGTTGGCGTAACATCTTCATTACAATGGAGATAGTCAATGGGTATAGTGCTCTGAAGAATTGTGTATTTATTTCTAACAAGGCCAATTACTCTTTCCACGTGAATACGGGTATGAGCTATCTTCCTAGTTTGTTCAATCTCCAGTGGTGACAACTGCTTCTTACCACGAGTGAATGCTGGAATCTTGACTTCTGCACAGCTCAAACCAACACTTTCACTTATGTCAAAGCCCCTGTCGGCCAGAACAATATCACCTGGCAGCAATTTTGCTACGAGACCACAATTTTCTGTTAAATGTTTATCTGTTACTCGCCCACCCCATCCTTGAGATAGAAATGAAACAGCTACCTGTGGGGTTATGCCAATCAAGTACTTGACAGTGTTGTGGTGTTTGTAGTTGGACCACGTTTCTGCACGTGCAAGCAAATTTGAGGGTCTCTCTATGAATATTTCAAAACAGTCGATTATAATTGACACTTTTACACCAAATGATTTACGGAATTCCATAGGCATTGACATTCTCAGTTCTTCACGTTCTGGCCACAAAATGAGAGATTTCATTCTAATATAAATGATGTGAATTATATCCTGAAAGACACTCCAAAGCGATAAGCAAGATCCTGCATACCCAAGTTTAGTCGAACTTTCACGAGTACAATCATAAGCTTCTCAAACTTGCTCAATGAACTTTTAGCACTCTCTGGAATGGATGGTGAAAGGTAATTGAAAATCGACATAAAAATAGGATGGGTTATACCGGTATAATATTTGACTTTGTCCTCATTCTTTTCAAGACTTTCTGGTGTTAAAACAGTCTGCTTTAACTTTGCTTTCAACTCCATATTTTCACTTGTCAACCGTTGTAATTCTGTTCGCATTTTTTCCAAAATTAACAGTCTGTCCTCTTTCGTTTTTCCTTTCAAGTGTCCCTTTCAAAAAGAACTGAACTTTTTCAGCATGTTTATTTACAACGGTAAAATTTTCATTAAAATCGAAATTGGAAACTGATGTCTGAAGAGCCAAAAGTGCTTCTGCAGTTTTCAGTTGTATCTTCCTTTCATCCCTCTGTTTAGATCTTTCATAACGTTTCTTTACACTTACAGATAAGTTAGTCGAGATCTCCTTTTCGACCGGTCCCATTTTTAAAGATGGAGCCCAATCAGGATTTGTCTTGTCATATAGGTCTGCTTTCTCACCTAGAAAAAAAAAAGAATATAAATATACACAATTAAAAGAGGAGGTTTAACTATATGTACAGTACTATACATTAATATGATTAATTAAATTCAGACATTTTGCACAGCTTTTCATTTAGAATTTAATAACATGTTACTGTTTTCCAAAAACATTAAATGAGAAACGTAATTTTTTTTAGGGGGGGGGGGGACCAATGTTTCGTGCACTTTAATTAAGAAGAAAAAAATCGCAATTCTTACCAGAAATAAAATGTTCAGAGCAGACTTTGTAATGTCGTTTGCTTGGATCAGGGTTGAAATCAGCTCGGGTGATACGGGAAAGCCATAGCATCCTTCTCTCTGTCGAAATTTCCTGCGTCAGCTTCCCTTTGTGATGTATAACTTTTGGTATGTCAAAAAACTTGATCGTACGCTCTTCTTTGCCGGATCGGTTGGTACAACCCCACACAACACAGGTATTTACCATTGTTGACGTTCTTTTGTGTATTTAATCCGATTAGCCTTTTAAATTATTGATTTTGTTCACCTGTCGATCGATACGCTTTGTTTGCCCTACATATGGCGGACTGAGGCAGTATGGGTAGTAGCGTGACGTCATCGGAAAACTATCTATTCACCCTGGAAATTAACCTGGTCCCCTGGTGCAATATTTTTCATTTACGCAAGCTTCACTTTCAAATATAACCCCAGGTCACCACCAGCTTACTACCCGGTTTGATTGGTTGTTTAAAACGCCATGTTTTAGCTAACTTTTCGCGCGTTTCGTTCCGTTGGAAATTTATGTCAGAGTACAATTTAAACAAAGTATCTACCTGCTTCTTGTTTTCCGGCTTTCGAGTTAAACTGACAAATCTATGTAAGTTATTTCCACATTCGATACATAAATCTATAAAAGCGTTCTTTTGATAAACTGTATTTTTACTTGATTTGTTTACCCGGACGCCGGACGTTACGTCATAATGCTTTGTATCGGAGTTACGTCAGTTACTGTTTTAAATAATGACGTAAATTTTTAGGCATTCCGAATGTTGCAAACCGGTCAAAATTTTGACCGGATTCATTGCTGGTGACCTGACTGTATATTCGAACCGGAAGTCCGCTTACGGTATTGAGAATATTTAGTCAGGATACCAGACTACCTGGAAATCTGCGAGACAAGGTTCTATATGATATTGCTCACAAATGTACTTTCAACCAAATCCATGATACTGTTTACCAAAAAAGCATGCAAAGCCAGTAAAATATGGTTTGTATTTTATTTATATCATTAAATTTTGTCTGAAAAACTGATCCAGTAGCAACAGATAGAGTCGGGTCATAATCTAGCACGCACTTTTCCCCCCAAACAAATATTATGATTGCATGACCATTTTTACAAGATGTATTTAAATCCAGCATTTTCCCTCAAATGCTTCATTTTACCAAGGGGAAACACTTGTAATCAACATTCACATTTCTACCTTTTAGCAATTAACAAAATAGACACTAATAAAGTTAAAACCTTGTCAACCAAGGGAGATAATTGTAGGCACTGAAGAATGTAAACAAACTATAAAATGAAGCTTTTATTGTAAATATATGAAATTGATCCATATAAAGAACAAAATTAGAAGATAATAATCTGATTCCTATTTTAGAAATACAATCACAGAAATGTCTTCCTGAGATAACAAAGATAGTTTAAACATTGTTTGGGGTTCGGGGGGGGGGGGGGGGGGGGGGGGGGCTGTGCACATGTAGATTAAATAAGCCAGGATATGCGCATACATATATAAAAGTGACATATAAGTAGGTGGAGTGGTTTCATTTGGTAACCATGGATCTTGTACACAATAAATGCACTCGGTTACTAATTTTAAAAACATGTTTTTTTTGCTTTCACCATTTATTTCAAATTCTTGTATTGATGTTTACTTGTTTACAATATATGGTTACAACATCATAGCATTATGACGTCACAGTTTGCATGATGTCATAAAAGGGTACTTCAAAACTCCTGGCTGTGTAAATCTCTTTTTTAAGAAACTTCTGTGGAAATATTGCTATTAACCTATTAATGATCACTGACAGTTGAATTTTAGTAAATACAAATGTACACCCATTTCTGAACCATAATTATTTGATTTATATATTGAGTACTGTTTAAGAATGTTTGATTGTGCAATTAATACAAAAATTAGAAAGTAAATGTAAAAATTTGTTCTAAAAGATAAGTAATGTGCCCATTTTTCTTCTTAAAAAGGTAAAATTTTCATAACTTTGGAATTCAGTATTGATATTATTTAAAGATATAGCCTTCCTATGGTTTATTATGACATATAAACAGGTTGCGAAAGCGAAAACTTATCATCAAGCTATAGATATAATGACACATATATCAAATGGTAGATTTTTTTTTTAATCAAGTATTGAGTTGAACAATTGAAAGCGTTAAAGTTTGTTCATAAAACAGGTTGAAACGGATTTATTTTATTTCGGAATGAGATGAAACTTGGTAGATTTGCTCGTAATATGGGGAAAAAATTAAATACAGTAAAAAGTGTGAAAATTGAAAATTTTGTTTTCAATTTGACAACGGCTCTGTAAATGACCTTTGACTGACGGAGAGGAAATTAGTTCTTATTTTGATATTTGGCTGCGCCGAGCTGTAGCATGGACAGTGAATTTATTATTCAATGGAATTTAGATATTAGAGCTGCATTTAAAAAGCAATTTCATACAGAATTGATAAATAAATTTAATTATATAGTTTGTTAAATGTATTGGATATTTTTCAGCTGATTGTGCAAAGCCCATTTCTGGACTATTTTATGGGTGTTTGTGAGTTTCCTTGAATACCCTTCGGTTTTTCTAAATTTGCGAAAAATTTTATCTGACATGACACCCCGAAAATTTAATGTGATATTAGTGAAATGATTTCGCTCGTTTTGAGGGGTCTCCCATTACTCAACGAAACTTGGTGCCCGAGTCAGAGCAAAAAGGTCAATATTTTCCCCAATACGCAAATAATTAAGAGGCCGTTGTCATATATACCAGCATCTTCAACTTTAAACAATTGTTATATTTGTTAGAAACAATATAAAAAAACTTAAACATAACTTCACATTGTGTTTATTTAATGTTTAGTCGTTTCTGTCAGAAAACTATCAGTTGTGCCCCTGGTGTAAGTTAAATTAGGAAACTTGTACCCCTATGTTTTAAAATGGCTCTTCATGACTCACCATTGGCATGCTTTGAACCGTACATGGAATTTAAAGGCAAGTTGAACTATGTTGTCTGGCCGCGCTTTATTTGCATGAAGGTGGAACTATCCTGTGTAAAGGAATGGCTTGTGGAATAAAATAAAATGTTTATTTTTTTATTTTTTTTAAATTGAATAGTATCGTCGTTATCGATTAAATATCCAAGAATGTACATTTAGTAATAATAGTTATTGACATTGTAAAGCGATGGTTTGTGTATCCAATTATTTTTTAAATTTCAATAAACCGTATGTAAGAGTTCAATTGCAGATTTTGTTCCTCAAAAAGTCGATAAGATTTAAAAACATTAGCTTACGACATTATTTTGAGAGTAATATGCGGAAAATTTGTGTAAATGTGGTATGGAGGTACATGTATTAACGTTATAACATAGGAACGCTAGCTCTAATGGTTCTACAAAATTTTACCATAAATACTTATACACTTATTAAATCACTGAGAACATTTTTTCTTCTAAGTAAATTGTTTATATTGAAGTTCAACCGCCTGTTAATAAATAAACCATTAAATTCGCTAGCTAATGAGTACTCTATCCTGCATGGTTTTTATTGTACATCTAATAATTTGTGTTCCATCTGAATAACATCAGAATTGTTCACTTGCATGATTTTTCAATATGTCGGAAGTGATTTGCATTTTTAAAATGAATAAATAAATGTATTTTTCTGTATTATTGTAAACATGACTAAATAAAGATCATTGTTTTATATTGATTAGAAATTTTGTAACCTGATTTTCGCCTCGTTTTTTCTTCTTTTGATCAAAATCCTTTCTATTTTGCATCATCGGGTCTAACGTAGAAATATAAATATACTAAGATGTCGTTTGATAGTCGTAAACTGACAATCATTATATTATTTAATCAGGGAATTGTTTCCAATGCAGTGGTATCAAATACAGTAGTATAAAATTTAAGAAGCGTTTGAACAAAAAGCAAACCTCTTTAAACAGATACGTGATATAGGTTGAAAAACTAATTACAGTAAAGGTTTTCAGAATTTGTTCCTTTTCAATAACAGAAATCATTTATACGATATTAGAATTAACATTTAGTTTACTTAAACTTTCAAAATAAATTTGTTGTACTTATGATTAAAACGTGATTAATATTGTTTTTTGTTGTTTATTGCCACTTTTAGCAATTTTACAGCTATATAATGACGTCCAGTTTTTATAGGATATTTCATTTCATGAATGAAAAACCAAAGCCTGGTGCGAATTTGTTGGGAGAATAATTTTTAATACTGTCTCAACGTCTTTTAAAAAAGCCACGACTTAGAATTCCACACAACACAAAGTATTAATCAATCAATCCGATCAATCGAGATTTCTGATTGTTTACAAGAACACAAAAAGCTGCTTTTTTATCCACAAACATTACATGAACAGTTAGTAGTCTATCTTAAAAAGTCCCACACCCGTGGAGTACCTTTTGGTGCTTGTATTTTTGTTCGTTTTCCATGTTGTACCTTTACCTGTCCATATTTAATACTATTCCCCTGTTGTTTACATGTCACAAACCGTTCTTGGCTTTTGCTTCGGTTATTTTACTTTCTAATTGGATTTAACATTGTTTACAAACTTTCGTCTGCTTTCGTGAAATACAATGGTATTCAGACAAACCGCTTTATTTTTTTTCAAGCTGTTTCAGAACACTGAATATTTTGAGGAAATTATTGTTAATTTCAAAATATGTTTTTGGATCTGCAAAAGGAGCATAAGCTCGACCACACGCGGTAAGCAGTTATTACTTGGGAGGCAAAAAGCCACTTAGGCACGCTGTTTTTGACTGTAGTATTAAGGGAAATTATAATCACTCTGAATACTGTCAAATTAGATAATCTTAACAACCACAATTGGGTATACAAGTGTTGCATGTTTTGAGCATACGAAAACATGCATTAAAACAGTACATTTGACTTACATTAACAACTCGATGCCCCTTATCGGATATTTGAATCAGAGTACAACACAGAAGCACACAAAAACTTGTGAGAAAGATAAAAATATGGCTGTCAAGTTATACAGCAATTTAGATTAACATTGGTTCCATGTTGTTTTCTGTGGTATACTTCTGAGCTGAAGACAGTTTAGTATAAACTTACCTAAAATTTCGAATGAATCTTCATTTTGTAAATACAGACCTAGATGAATATATGTGTTACGAAATATCGCTCAAATTCGTAAACATGTAACTGAATGTATAACTTCCAGAAGATTTCTTTCTAGCCAAGCATCTTTTTCACACATTCATGTGTCTATGAAAATGTCTTAACTGCTGGTGAAACTAAAACAGTACTGTCATTAAAAAAGATAACCGACGCATTAAAAATATGAATTGAGAAATGCATTTATCTACGAATGCCCTTGTCACACAAAATGTCAAACCAAACCGCTTTTCTATAGCCTGAAATGTTTTATAGTATTTTCCGGACGTACGGACTAACAAATGTTGGTACATCGTTTTGTCTCCATCATGTTGTCGCGAGGGCATAAAAATGAAATACATGCAGATGTATTTTACACGTTTAAATGTTTTGTTTTACGCCACTTTCAGCAATTTTTTAGCTATATGATGGCGTCCAGAAAACTGGCAATACTTGTCAATTAAGATTGGAGTTGAGTACACACTGCCCGCAGTGCGACTCGAACCCGCAAGCTCAATGTTAACAGACCACGTGATCAATAGTAGACGATCTACCTTAACCACTCGGTCACCGAGGCTCTTGTTTAAATGTAAATGTAAAAATGCGTATAATTACTAAGTTAAAAATTATTAATTTATACATTTATGTTTATTAGCATTCTTTATTTGTTAAAATAGACAGAAGGATATTCAAGATATTACTTTATTTCGTGTTTTTTAACTTTTAAATAGTATGTAAATAGGTGTAACCTATCAGGCGAGCGATACACCTTCAATATTGATCCTAGGAAGTGACGGTCTATACTAACTTAGTATATAGACTATCCTGTTTTTGAAGTTTATATATATAGTATAATATTTTTACCCTACTTTGATCCACGATTGTTAAATAATTCACCTGCAAGTCTTATGTTATGTGCAACCCCCCCCCCCCTAAACCTCTTTGAGGCCACGCGATTAGATAATATCGAATTATTAACTTGAAAAGTTGTGTGTACATCCGATGTCTACCTAAAAAGGATAAAACTAGCTCAGGTAATGTGTTAAAATATTTAAAAGCAAGGGTAAATTAATATTCCCCCCCCCTATCGTCGCAGGGGCAATAAAATCCATAATTTCCTCCTTCAAAACATCTTTTGCATAATAAAACAACTCCAACCATCCTTGGGGGCCTCAGTGGCCAAGTGGTTAAGATAGTTGGCATACATCACATGGTCTGTCAACACTGAGGTTGTGTGTTCAAGTCTCACTGCTGGCAGGGTGCACTTGACTGCAATCATTATCTTGTATGACATTGATTGCTAGTTTCCCTAACGAATATCTGGTTTTTCTCCAGGTGCTACAGCTTCCTCCTCCAAATTTAACTGGATGCCATCATATAGCTGAAAAATTGCTGAGTGGCGATAAACACCACAAACCAACCATCCTTGTAATTGTATACAATTATACTATAGATAATTTTATTTCATGGAGGGAGAAGCAAGAAAGAGAATCCTGTCACTATTGGGGGTGGTACTAATGTCACACCTGTAAATTTTGTAACACTGTGTTTGAAGATTAGACTTTCAATGTAGGCAGTGATAAACTGCTATTTTTAGTTAACAAGGATTGAAAGTTTTCCTACCAAATGTCAGGTACTCCAGCATCCTCCTCCAATAAAAACTGTACGCCATGAGATAGTTGAAAAATTGCTATAAGTGGCGTTAAACGCCATTCAAACAAACGAACATAAATTGTTTGATCCAAAGATAAGTCAGAGACGGTGTTTTCGTGCCGTGTCAATACAAGGATGATTTTTTTTTCAAATTCATATAACTATGTTTTTAGATAAGATTTTGTTAAGTTAACCATAACCAGCTGTCATATATTATGTTTCAACCTTAGTTTAAACATATTTTATTCAAGAAATTGAAATCAATTGGATCATTATCACAACGTGTGTAACTGTTCCATACGCTGTTTAAATTGTAACGTGTACTGTTTCTAAACCATACATGTAAATTTTTGTCATTGCCCCTTGAGGGACCTTAATTGGAATAAAAATATTGATATTGGTATTGGTATACATATAAGATATGTGCCTACAAAATAAATCATTTAAATTTTTTTCCATATTTCTAAATTAACAGTGTTACTTCAATGACGATATCTACAGAGTAGACTCCTGTGTGTAGATCATGAATCACAAAAATCAAGCATTAAAATACAATCCTCACTTAAAAAACAGCAGGAAATAAAATTCTTGGTGAAAAACTTATTTTTCACCCATGGACGTGCAATCCAAACAAGGACAAAAGTTTTGAAGTATAAAAATCACACGATATACTTGGTTGGGGTAAAATCGACATTCTAAATCGATTTGCACCATTTTCAAAAAGCTAGGATTTAATGCTTTTCTGAAAATTGCGATTTTGCATGAAAAACCGGTCTTCAACTTTAACGACCGGGTCCAGTTTCATAAAACATCTCAAATTTGAGGATTCTCTCAACTTGTCCTGAACTCAAAAATTGACCATTCAATCAGATTGCTTGAAAATTCAAATTTTAGGGAAATCTCAGATATTTGAGGAAAATTTCAACTTGAGAAAATATTTGAAACCCAGGAACTTTTGCTCAGTTAAATGTTGAATGTTGAACAAGTAATAAACTTGACTCATATGAGTACATAACACTTAAATTTAAAAACAGAAAATGTTAATCTTGATAAAACATTGTTACTGTATCCGTAATTTAAAATTTATTAATGCAAGGCTAAAAGTAGTAATGGATATAAACGATATTTTAAAAAGACAGATTTAAAAAACCTTTGATTACATTCTCTTGGTGGCCTATATAACTAAACTTTGAATGTGAAATAATTGATGAAGCTTTTTGTTTGTTTGAATGATGTTTAACACCACTTTCAGCAATTTTTCAGCTGTATAATGGCGTCCAGTTTTTATTTGGGAAGGAAGCCGGGAGTACCCGAAAAACCCACCTCCAAAACTGGCCTCCAATAAGAAAATAGGAAATTCTTGTCAAGTAAAATTAGAGTCGAGTACACCCTGCCTGCAGTATGAGGATCAAACCCGCAACCTAAGAGTTGACAGACCACGTGATCAATAGTAGACGGACTACCTAAAACATTCGACCACTGAGGCCGCAGATTGATGAAGCAGAAAGATGTTTAAAGTATAACTGCTTGTAGATTTAAGAATAATTAAACTGAATATTTCGCATTTATTACCTGCATAAGGACGGACTTTATAATACGATCTGTTCAACATAGAATAACCAAAAAATCGACAGCTGAACGCAGATAGTTGTAACTACAAGGGTTCTTTATATGTTCCTCTGCAATATTTTATCCGTAAACATTTAAAAGTAAAGGTCATTAAACTTATGATATAGGATTCGTTGAAAGATCTCAAATATTGAGTTACATGCCTGAACAAAATGTGTTTTATCTTGAATAAAGGAATTTAACTCTTCCTAATAAACCCCACTCCTTTTCACTCCACCTGCCATGTTGTAGGGATCCGGACATACATACAACGATGGGTGTGTTTTATTGTGTTTATTCTAACACGACCTTGTCTAACAAAAAAAAAAAAGAACAGAAAAAAGAACACGTTTTTTTTCGTAATTCATGCGTCAAAATATGTCTAATGATTGTTTTAGAATATTGCATTACTATTATCCATATTATTATGATTGATTGATTGGATGTTTGCTTTACTTCCAGCGAGTAGTATAGTATTAATAAATGGGTGTTTTCATAATGGCCCTGTTATAAGTTCAAGGTCTGCAATAATGACCCCGAGGTGTTTCTAATGGCCCAAGGCAACGCCGAGGGCCATTACAGACTCTGATGGTCATTATGAAAACACCCATTTCTTAATACTTTTATTAACCAACTGACCATTAACTGAAATAAGCCAGGTAGTACACCCACCAAAAACCTTATTTTCAGATTAAGAAGGGCCTATCACAAGTCAGAACCAGTGTGTATTTTTTAAGTCATATCAATTTTTAGAAAATTTTACATCTGCTGTGTTTTGTATTTTTTTTTTTTTTCATTATATTTCGCAAATCTGCACATACATGTATTTTGGATAAACAACTTTTTTAATGCTATATGTCCATTGTACTAAATTAAGTAGTATATACAATTTCATTTCAGATTTGTAAGTATATAAGTAATTACAGATTATTCTAGACAGACAGATGGACATACAAGCAAACAAAATATCAATAAAATGACATCGATGGGCCATAATGAGAAAACAGGGCATTATGTAATAATGGCCCTGCCATAATGCCCTGTTTTCTCATAATGGCCCTGTTTTTCGTCATTTCATTAAGTATGAGCAGAAATACTGATAATTTACTTAGTTGGTTAATATTTCAGTTATATTCAGGGCGAGAACAAGATAACAAACAATAAATCAACGGAAAAAGGGGAAGGATGGGACATCGGTAACACATTTTTGACTGCCACTAGAGAAAAGTATAGATAATTTATCCTTTTAGCACCTAATGAAAGAGTCACCCCTGTCCGTCACCCGGGGACGCGCTGGGCTACTCTACGAGTCGAGCAATTGGAATCCTCCAAGTATGGTCCCAGCATATCATTATGTCAGTTGCATGTATATACTTGCCTGATACTGAAATTTGTTGGAATACTATGGTATTACAGTATTCCAACAAATTTCAGTATCAGGTAAGTTAAAGTTTAAGAATATATTAAAGTAGGAAACGTAACTTCAATTTAATGTTTAGTAGTAGCTAATATTTTAATATTAACTGTCTTGTCGAAAAGTACTGATATTGTATTTATATGTTCAATACACGCAGATTTACGTTAAATAGTATTTTTTCCCAAACGGGCAACTGTAAGAAAATATAAAAACAAAACACTTTTATTTTGGGTTTTTAGTTAAAATTAAATTGCAGGTTTAGTAGCGAAAGCTTCATTAGCTTGAAGATTTAAAGGGATCACGAATTTTGCATACATCATGTAACATTTAACGTTTTAACTTTTCGGTGCACATACAGCGTCCCACTTTTTCACTCCCCTATCTTTGTTGGAAGTATGGAATTTATTTATATTGCACAAATATAGCATGCCTTGCAGGGATAGTTGACAAAGTTACCAGTAACGAGATGGGACATTTGATCTCCAGAATGACATCTTTAACAAATATCTATCCAAGGCATAATATGTATTTACACGAATATCAAACCTAACTGTGAGTTGATCAAATTAATCGAAACTCTAATGGCCTTTACGGTCGTCTGCAGCTGCAATGCTTTGCGATTATTTCAATGTAAGGTGAAATTATTTTAAATATAATATTCTTAAAGTATATTAAATCTGTTAGCAGTAAAGAAATGTTGGTGGTAAAATAAATACAATTTCGATCAGTCTGTTTGGTATTACATGTTTAACAAAATTTAATAAATAAAGGTTATTATATGGCGATTTTCATATCACAATAAATATATCAAATCGAGACCCCCCATATATAAAAGAGAGCATTTAGGTCCGAGGGTAGATATAGGTCGAGGGTTAACATATGGTTTGATATGAAAATCGCCATTTCATTTTCATGAGACACTTTGATTTTAGAATTTTAATAATATCGACTTTTTCATCAGGTGTGGAAGTTAATAATAAAGTATGAGCTTGATTTTTTCAATAAAATAAATAACAATAACGTTTAATGGTATTTTCTTGATTTAATGCATGTGTTCGAATCACGAATACGGGCATCACTATTAAAACAACATCTTTCTGTGAAGTATCAGAGATCTGGGTTGAAAATTGTATGAAGAGTTGATTACACGAAATTGGTACCGTCGCCTGCAAATGTTCTGAAAAATGATTAAGTTCACAAGTGTGGAAAATTAGGGGAAAATCCCGGAACATTTCCAGAATACCGCGTCTTTCTGTGAAGTTTCAACTTTGGCTGAGTATAGGGGGTAGTTGATGACACGAAATGAGTACCGTCTTCTAAAAATGTTCTGCAAACAATTTTTAAGTTCTAAATTCCATAATAGCAGGAGCACAACTTCAATACATAAATCTTTTTATGAAGTTTCGATGAAAGAAGACGCGTGGCCACTTCAACTCCACACATTACCTTCTTGTTTGATTCCATATTTCAGCAGACGACATAAGAATGGGAAAATCCCCTAATAATATAAGATTACCCAAAACTGATCCAATCATGTTAAGGTTACACGGAACAAATTATATTTAAAAAAAAGTATTTTTCCTACAGACTGGAAATCCATGTCCGTTCAGCGAGAGTTGTGATATGGATTCCTAGGGGTTTGATATGGCATCCACATTACACCCCTTGATATCATTATCACACCTTTTGTCATATTAGTTGACTGACACTGTCTGTATCACATATGCAAAACAAACATATTATTACTGTACATGTATATGGTAAAAAGAACTTTTTATATCGTAATATCCATATCACACCACGTATCAACCAGAGAGCGACATATCTGCCTGAGGGTCTTTATGAGGGTCTTTATCTGCCCGCGGGCAGATATTGGTCGAGGATTGATACGGGATGTAATATTGATATATCATAACCTTATTATATTATAATTAAAATTGCAAGTTTCAAATAAATCCATATTTTACTATGCAATACAGATATGGATAACCACTGAAAATATATAAAATATCCATATAAACCTTGCATGTACAGGGTGTGATATGGCGTCCGTATTACACCGTTTGGCGATATGGTTCTACAACCTCTATCAGTATCATATATGCAAAAAGCAAACTTATCTTCATATTATATTACTAAGTATAACAAAAGGAGATCCAAGAGTTATCTTTCGTAGGCCACGTATATAACTGGTCCGAAGTTAAAAAGATTCGATTTTTTTTGCCCGAGTGTACTGTTATGAATTCAGCTTCTGCCTTTTATTATTTTCCCTTTAATATCTATTTACATATTTTGTGCCTCTTTCTAACAAAAAATCATTAGCTTTGACAGTCTTAGGTGGTGCTTAGTCAGGTCTACAATGTTAAGAGTTGTTATGGTTACCTCTGTGAGTTTCATCGGATTTAAAGAGTTATTCAGTTCTTGAATCGGCAGCCTGTATGAAAAAACCACAACTTGTCCTATTGGATGTGAACAATTCATAAGTTTTTCTGTTATCGGTGTATCAAACTTGATTACAATGCTATTATATCATCAGTATGAGGAAGATTAGTCAAGTTATTTTTACATTTTTGTAGCCTCAAGAAATCATGTCTTAAGTGGACTTTACATGTAAGTTCGAGGTCAAGCCTTTAAATTTTCTGCTAAATAAGTAAACAGTTATTTTGATTTTCATAATGACCTGCTATTTTGATTATTGTGAAAGAAATTATCACCACAGTATTATTATTAAAACAATATATGTATGGCTAATAATATGCGATTTTTTATTAATTTGTACTTCATAATGACCAGGCTCAATCCGGCTTATCCTCGGTTTCGACTTTTTTTGTTTAAATGGTGTTTAAAGCCATTTCACCAATTTTTCAGCTATATCTTGGTGTCTAGTTTAATATTGGGGAGGAAGCCGATTTACCGGAAAAAAAACCACGACCTTCATCAGGAAAATTTTGAATTAAGTTGAAGTCGAGCACACCATGTCAGTATTGAGACTCAAACCCACAATCTCAGTGTTGACATACCTAATGATCAATAGTATACGAACTACCTTAACCACTCGGCCACGGCGGCCCCCCTCCCTTTAGAAATTAAATATTAATTTTCTATTATTCTTACATTCGCATGTACTATGTAAACCGCCAACCAACTTCATAAAATATATTCATGTAAATCTGACATTTCCTCTGCAAAACTTTGATTGTATAAAAACTTAAGACGATATAAGCATCAATTAAGAGCTGAATATCGACAGGGAACAATTGTGGAATTATCTCAAATCCATTCAACAAAAGTTCTTTAATGCATTCTTTCTGTAGAAGCTGGTGTAAAAAGATCGAGAATATGTAATGTTATGATTTTATTATCATTTTATTGTTTTGTTGTGTGCATATTTTTATCTAGCAAGCTGTACGTTTGGCGTGAAAAATACGAAATGTAAATATTTGTAAATGTTCAATTAAAACGAGGGAAATGTTCAATGTCGATAAAATTTTCCGGATACATGTTCTGTTATTTACTGAGTGAACCAATGTTTTATTGAGTTCTGGTGAATCAGTTTTTCTAAGTGTAATATATGCTTGTACGATCAATTTTCTTACGGGGCGTGCCTTTTTTCTTATATTATCTCAAATATATAACAATTTGCATTTACGTTTTATTTGTAATAGTTGGTGAAATCCTTATGTAGTGCCTTGATTTATAAATAAAGAATCCTATCCAACACTGAAACCATACAAATCGTAATATTGTAACGTCGCCTCTTTGGTGCTAGAGTCGGTCACCAGAGAATGCGTCGTCACATCAAATAGGGGATTTCTATAAAGGGGGGAACTCGATGTACCGTTGAACCAACGAATTTTCCCCGTTATATTTATACGGCGTAGTTATATTTGGTTTTCTGAAATGAGAGGTTGAAAGACAATAAAAAAGTTTAATATTTTATTAATGTACAAAAACGAATGGGTTTCAATGAATTTCTTTTTCTTTCACCAATGGACTAGCTGGTAGGGCTGGTCTACACCATATTTACTTTCTTTTCAATAAAATTCCTACATCCACCCTAAACCTTTCAAACACATTCTGTATTCACGAAAATACAGTTTAACAATGACAAAATAACACAACAATTCACTACAGAATATTTTGAGGAGTGAATTCGGTAACCATAACTATATATAATTTCAAATAATATAACAATCATACCTTTTATATGAATTTTAAAGAACCACCATCTTCGCTAAACGTTTTGCACGGTCACCGTCACCTTAAACTTTGGTCACCATCACCGGCAATTTGTCACCGGCACCTAACTTTGGTCACCGTCACCGGCACCTTGGCTTTTGGTCACCGTCACCGTCACCAATTCAACTTTACTATATCGTTGATACCGTCACCGCTTCCTAATAGCGGGTCACAAAAATAGTTAGTTATACAATTTTATTACCAACCTTCTCAACTTGGCTCAATCTATCTGACATTCTATCTATCTTCAGGTTTTCTTCTCAAATTTAAATTTGCCGCAATACGAACTTGGAGTGAATCCGCGTTCAAGTAACGATTTCAGATTTTATACCACTAACCGACCAATGAAATGATCGCTACCAAAAATGAACCGATGATCTGTCATGAAAGAATGTTGGGGAATCCTCTTGTCACCGATCGGCATTTGTAAACAATTCAAATTCAACAGGAGATAGAAATAAAGTGTTTCTCTTTTTGTGTTTTATATGAATAATGCGTAATGAAACAGAAATGCTACTCATGGAACATGATCAAACAAAGAAGACAACCGCTAACTTTTTTATTGATTCCTGGGGCATGAATCCCTTGGAAAGACGCCAGTCACCGGCAGTCACCGGTTTGGGTGACAACCTTTTTTTAGCTCACATTTCCGAATAACTCAAACTTTTTACAACTTGAAATGGCAACTTCTAGGTATTAAATATTATCATCATAACAGAGCAACCAAAATATTTATTAACAATTATCTCCATTCCCTGTGAGAATGGCTGATACCAGACTTCCTATGTTTACCCTCCGTTTTACTCAGCTTTATCAACAAAAACTAATGTCAACTAACTTTTTAGTTAACACATATGTATTATAATACAACATAATAATATTGAACACTCACAAGGGTTATATACATACATATCATCTTTAATCCTTAAGATGACGGACAAAATATTGGGGGGACCAGCAAAACATTGCCCCCTTCCTTCGGGATTTGGGCCCCAAATGGCAAGTGTATTGACCGTGTTTCAATTAGGTATCCGAGACACGCAATAATGTTCTCCATAATATAACCATAAAAAAATTTTGCTTTTTAAGCACATGCAAAACAACACTCTTTATTTCCTAAAACTTCCAGAAATCTAATAGCCATCAGGACTATTAGTACTTTGATTTATATTTAAACGTAAATGTATATCATTGCTGGGCTCTAATTTAGAACACAAATGTTCAGTATGTGTCATCTCATTTTAAACTGTATAAAAAACATTTTTTTTTATATCATAAGTCTTTGTACATACAATAGCCTGAGACACCCAAATCATTCATATCATCCACCATCTAATTAAAATTGGAGAGTTTACAGACACAAGATTCACTTAATCTTTCCTCCACAATAGAGCACAGTCCTTCCAAATGGTAAAATCTTGCTTCAATCAAAAGTTCATTCAAGTAGATATGCTCCCGGGGTAGATACCTCTTTTCCACTGAACAGTTGTTTCTCAAATAGTTGAGAATAAGTTTAAAATGGGCTGGATCCCGATCAAAAAATAAATATTGTTCATAGGCCGGAACGGACTATGCACCTCCATATGCATTAAGGTGTGTAAACACTAATCCAATTCTTTAAGATTTTCTACTAAATTTTTTATTTTTTTAATTAGAGCAGCTCTTTTACCTTAAGTGCAACTTGACCGACATCATATATATCCTGAATCGTACGTGACAGGCCTATGTTTTCTCAAAATTTCATGACCTCTTTAAAACCTTCCAAGAGAAAACCAGCTTCCGGGGTAAACCCCACTCTAAAAAATAGCTCTTTCTTTTCAGAAAATCTTGGTTTATAAGTCATGTAGTGCATGTGACATAAAACATACTAAACACCATTAGAACAGAGCAAGTTAGGACTCAAATTTTTTCTAATATATTCACCTTTCAGAAAAACTTTCATTCATTAATATCCAGTTAGTGGTTTTTAATATACACTAAGATAAACAGAACTATTTTGTTTTTAAGTACTACTTTCTTATATGTTCCAAATTTGATTGGTCCCCTTTAGTGTCTTGACACCTAAAGAGCATGTATTTGTCCATCAAATTGTACAAAATTTTGCCTATTTGTAGCCTAAGTATATCTGACCAACACCCTAAAATTTCTTTGCATTCTATATAACAGTTTTGGAGAATCGCAGAAAAAGATTCAATGACTGCGCACATACTTAATCAGCACAAACTGTGTTTGCAGATCAAGTAATGCATTATTTGCAATATATTCAATTTCCTAAGTTCAGATATAAATTTCAATGTATATCACACATTAACACTTTAGTATAACATAGTGAATACTAATAAAAACATACATTATATTTATATCTCACAAATAAAAAAAATTGAAGTTTCAGGTTGGGGGACCAGGCCCCCCCTTTTTTAGATGGCATATTAGATCTCTTATAAACTTTAAATATCTGTAACATTCCTACTAAACCATTTCATATTTCTTGTTGCTCAACAGGATAGAATTGCACCTCAAAAAACAATAAAATTCCAAAAAGAACAATTTTAGTATGACTCTGTCCTATAGTATCAATTGACAAATTCCGCATCTAAAAAATACAAAATAAGCACTATATTAAATATTTGTGGCAACATAGATGTCTTTGCGACCTAATATTTAGATTGTCTGACTTGCCTGCTACTGAGAAACACTGAAACAATATATTTTTTAACTCCAAACACACTGTTCTAGGCAGAGAATACAGATTTTATTGCCAAACAAATCTAAAATGTTACATAATATAATATTTAGGCTGAAATTTGACACAAGTATGGTTTAGAACCAAATATGCATTTAAAATGAGTAAATGGGTTATAATCTTTCATTCTCAAGCATTTTCAGGCAAAGGGAGGGAATATGAAAAAATGGTGTTTATGTATAAAAGGTGTGTAAACACTAATCCAATTCTTTAAGATTTTCTACTAAATTTGTAACTTTTTTAATTAGAGCAGCTCTTTTACCTTAAGTGCAACTTGACCGACATCATATATATCCTGAATCGTACGTGACAGGCCTATGTTTTCTCAAAATTTCATGACCTCTTTAAAACCTTCCAAGAGAAAACCAGCTTCCGGGGTAAACCCCACTCTAAAAAATAGCTCTTTCTTTTCAGAAAATCTTGGTTTATAAGTCATGTAGTGCATGTGACATAAAACATACTAAACACCATTAGAACAGAGCAAGTTAGGACTCAAATTTTTTCTAATATATTCACCTTTCAGAAAAACTTTCATTCATTAATATCCAGTTAGTGGTTTTTAATATACACTAAGATAAACAGAACTATTTTGTTTTTAAGTACTACTTTCTTATATGTTCCAAATTTGATTGGTCCCCTTTAGTGTCTTGACACCTAAAGAGCATGTATTTGTCCATCAAATTGTACAAAATTTTGCCTATTTGTAGCCTAAGTATATCTGACCAACACCCTAAAATTTCTTTGCATTCTATATAACAGTTTTGGAGAATCGCAGAAAAAGATTCAATGACTGCGCACATACTTAATCAGCACAAACTGTGTTTGCAGATCAAGTAATGCATTATTTGCAATATATTCAATTTCCTAAGTTCAGATGTAAATTTCAATGTATATCACACATTAACACTTTAGTATAACATAGTGAATACTAATAAAAACATACATTATATTTATATCTCACAAATAAAAAAAATCGAAGTTTCAGGTTGGGGGACCAGGCCCCCCCCCTTTTTTTAGATGGCATATTAGATCTCTTATAAACTTTAAATATCTGTAACATTCCTACTAAACCATTTCATATTTCTTGTTGCTCAACAAGATAGAATTGCACCTCAAAAATTAATAAAATTCCAAAAAGAACAATTTTAGTATGACTCTGTCCTATAGTATCAATTGACAAATTCCGCATCTAAAAAATACAAAATAAGCACTATATTAAATATTTGTGGCAACATAGTTGTCTTTGCGACCTAATATTTAGATTGTCTGACTTGCCTGCTACTGAGAAACACTGAAACAATATATTTTTTAACTCCAAACACACTGTTCTAGGCAGAGAATACAGATTTTATTCCCAAACAAATCTAAAATGTTACATAATATAATATTTAGGCTGAAATTTGACACTAGTATGGTTTAGAACCAAATATGCATTTAAAATGAGTAAATGGGTTATAATCTTTCATTCTCAAACATTTTCAGGCAAAGGGAGGGAATATGAAAAAATGGTGTTTATGTATAAAAGGGGTGTAAACACTAATCCAATTCTTTAAGATTTTCTACTAAATTTGTTATTTTTTTAATTAGAGCAGCTCTTTTACCTTAAGTGCAACTTGACCGACATCATATATATCCTGAATCGTACGTGACAGGCCTATGTTGTCTCAAAATTTCATGACCTCTTTAAAACCTACCAAGAGAAAACCAGCTTCCGGGGTAAACCCCACTCTAAAAATAGCCCTTTCTTTTCAGAAAATCTTGGTTTATAGGTCATGTAGTGCATGTGACATAAAACATACTAAACACCATTAGAACAGAGCAAGTTAGGACTCAAAATTTTTCTAATATATTCACCTTTCAGAAAAACTTTCATTCATTAATATCCAGTTAGTGGTTTTTAATATACACTAAGATAAACAGAACTATTTTGTTTTTAAGTACTATTTTCTTATATGTTCCAAATTTGATTGGTCCCCTTTAGTGTCTTGACACCTAAAGAGCATGTATTTGTCCATCAAATTGTACAAAATTTTGCCTATTTGTAGCCTAAGTATATCTGACCAACACCCTAAAATTTCTTTGCATTCTATATAACAGTTTTGGAGAATCGCAGAAAAAGATTCAATGACTGCGCACATACTTAATCAGAACAAACTGTGTTTGCAGATCAAGTAATGCATTATTTGCAATATATTCAATTTCCTAAGTTCAGATGTAAATTTCAATGTATATCACACATTAACACTTTAGTATAACATAGTGAATACTAATAAAAACATACATTATATTTATATCTCACAAATAAAAAAAATCGAAGTTTCAGGTTGGGGGACCAGGCCCCCCCCCTTTTTTAGATGGCATATTAGATCTCTTATAAACTTTAAATATCTGTAACATTCCTACTAAACCATTTCATATTTCTTGTTGCTCAACAAGATAGAATTGCACCTCAAAAAACAATAAAATTCCAAAAAGAACAATTTTAGTATGACTCTGTCCTATAGTATCAATTGACAAATTCCGCATCTAAAAAATACAAAATAAGCACTATATTAAATATTTGTGGCAACATAGATGTCTTTGCGACCTAATATTTAGATTGTCGGACTTGCCTGCTACTGAGAAACACTGAAACAATATATTTTTTAACTCCAAACACAATGTTCTAGGCAGAGAATACAGATTTTATTGCCAAAACAAATCTAAAATGTTACATAATATAATATTTAGGCTGAAATTTGACACTAGTATGGTTTAGAACCAAATATGCATTTAAAATGAGTAAATGGGTTATAATCTTTCATTCTCAAACATTTTCAGGCAAAGGGAGGGAATATGAAAAAATGGTGTTTATGTATAAAAGGGGTGTAAACACTTATCCAATTCTTTAAGATTTTCTACTAAATTTGTTATTTTTTTAATTAGAGCAGCTCTTTTACCTTAAGTGCAACTTGACCGACATCATATATATCCTGAATCGTACGTGACAGGCCTATGTTGTCTCAAAATTTCATGACCTCTTTAAAACCTACCAAGAGAAAACCAGCTTCCGGGGTAAACCCCACTCTAAAAGTAGCCCTTTCTTTTCAGAAAATCTTGGTTTATAGGTCATGTAGTGCATGTGACATAAAACATACTAAACACCAATAGAACAGAGCAAGTTAGGACTCAAATTTTTTCTAATATATTCACCTTTCAGAAAAACTTTCATTCATTAATATCCAGTTAGTGGTTTTTAATATACACTAAGATAAACAGAACTATTTTGTTTTTAAGTACTATTTTCTTATATGTTCCAAATTTGATTGGTCCCCTTTAGTGTCTTGACACCTAAAGAGCATGTATTTGTCCATCAAATTGTACAAAATTTTGCCTATTTGTAGCCTAAGTATATCTGACCAACACCCTAAAATTTCTTTGCATTCTATATAACAGTTTTGGAGAATCGCAGAAAAAGATTCAATGACTGCGCACATACTTAATCAGCACAAACTGTGTTTGCAGATCAAGTAATGCATTATTTGCAATATATTCAATTTCCTAAGTTCAGATGTAAATTTCAATGTATATCACACATTAACACTTTAGTATAACATAGTGAATACTAATAAAAACATACATTATATTTATATCTCACAAATAAAAAAAATCGAAGTTTCAGGTTGGGGGACCAGGCCCCCCCCCTTTTTTAGATGGCATATTAGATCTCTTATAAACTTTAAATATCTGTAACATTCCTACTAAACCATTTCATATTTCTTGTTGCTCAACAAGATAGAATTGCACCTCAAAAAACAATAAAATTCCAAAAAGAACAATTTTAGTATGACTCTGTCCTATAGTATCAATTGACAAATTCCGCATCTAAAAAATACAAAACAAGCACTATATTAAATATTTGTGGCAACATAGATGTCTTTGCGACCTAATATTTAGATTGTCTGACTTGCCTGCTACTGAGAAACACTGAAACAATATATTTTTTAACTCCAAACACAATGTTCTAGGCAGAGAATACAGATTTTATTGCCAAACAAATCTAAAATGTTACATAATATAATATTTAAGCTGAAATTTGACACTAGTATGGTTTAGAACCAAATATGCATTTAAAATGAGTAAATGGGTTATAATCTTTCATTCTCAAACATTTTCAGGCAAAGGGAGGGAATATGAAAAAATGGTGTTTATGTACAAAAGGGGTGTAAACACTAATCCAATTCTTTAAGATTTTCTACTAAATTTGTTATTTTTTTAATTAGAGCAGCTCTTTTACCTTAAATGCAACTTGACCGACATCATATATATCCTGAATCATACGTGACAGGCCTATGTTGTCTCAAAATTTCATGACCTCTTTAAAACCTACCAAGAGAAAACCAGCTTCCGGGGTAAACCCCACTCTAAAAATAGCCCTTTCTTTTCAGAAAATCTTGGTTTATAGGTCATGTAGTGCATGTGACATAAAACATACTAAACACCATTAGAACAGAGCAAGTTAGGACTCAAAATTTTTCTAATATATTCACCTTTCAGAAAAACTTTCATTCATTAATATCCAGTTAGTGGTTTTTAATATACACTAAGATAAACAGAACTATTTTGTTTTTAAGTACTATTTTCTTATATGTTCCAAATTTGATTGGTCCCCTTTAGTGTCTTCACACCTAAAGAGCATGTATTTGTCCATCAAATTGTACAAAATTTTGCCTATTTGTAGCCTAAGTATATCTGACCAACACCCTAAAATTTCTTTGCATTCTATATAACAGTTTTGGAGAATCGCAGAAAAAGATTCAATGACTGCGCACATACTTAATCAGCACAAACTGTGTTTGCAGATCAAGTAATGCATTATTTGCAATATATTCAATTTCCTAAGTTCAGATGTAAATTTCAATGTATATCACACATTAACACTTTAGTATAACATAGTGAATACTAATAAAAACATACATTATATTTATATCTCACAAATAAAAAAAATCGAAGTTTCAGGTTGGGGGACCAGGCCCCCCCCCCCTTTTTTAGATGGCATATTAGATCTCTTATAAACTTTAAATATCTGTAACATTCCTACTAAACCATTTCATATTTCTTGTTGCTCAACAAGATAGAATTGCACCTCAAAAAACAATAAAATTCTAAAAAGAACAATTTTAGTATGACTCTGTCCTATAGTATCAATTGACAAATTCCGCATCTAAAAAATACAAAATAAGCACTATATTAAATATTTGTGGCAACATAGATGTCTTTGCGACCTAATATTTAGATTGTCTGACTTGCCTGCTACTGAGAAACACTGAAACAATATATTTTTTAACTCCAAACACAATGTTCTAGGCAGAGAATACAGATTTTATTGCCAAACAAATCTAAAATGTTACATAATATAATATTTAAGCTGAAATTTGACACTAGTATGGTTTAGAACCAAATATGCATTTAAAATGAGTAAATGGGTTATAATCTTTCATTCTCAAACATTTTCAGGCAAAGGGAGGGAATATGAAAAAATGGTGTTTATGTACAAAAGGGGTGTAAACACTAATCCAATTCTTTAAGATTTTCTACTAAATTTGTTATTTTTTTAATTAGAGCAGCTCTTTTACCTTAAGTGCAACTTGACCGACATCATATATATCCTGCATTGTACGTGACAGGCCTATGTTGTCTCAAAATTTCATGACCTCTTCAAAACCTACCAAGAGAAAACCAGCTTCCGGGGTAAACCCAACTCTAAAAATAGCCCTTTCTTTTCAGAAAATCTTGGTTTATAGGTCATGTAGTGCATGTGACATAAAACATACTAAACACCAATAGAACAGAGCAAGTTAGGACTCAAATTTTTTCTAATATATTCACCTTTCAGAAAAACTTTCATTAATTAATATCCAGTTAGTGGTTTTTAATATACACTAAGATAAACAGAACTATTTTGTTTTTAAGTACTATTTTCTTAATATGTTCCAAATTTGATTGGTCCCCTTTAGTGTCTTGACACCTTAACGCGAATACATTTGAGGGGTCGGCCCTCAAAGTTGTCTTACTGGTCTCAAATTTTACGCCACCTATGTCCAAAAATTACAGTATTCTCCTGAGTTTCTTGTAAAGATCTCAACAGCTTCTCCACTTTATCATTACATTCCTGCACCACCACTATTCTGTCTGTCATTGTCTCCGTAATAACAGGAAGTTAACTTTTCTCTGTTTCCATTTCTTGAATACTACGCACCGCAAGTTCTGCCTCATCACCTTCTCTTCCTGATTTCTGTTCTCTTAAATCATTGTCGCAGGTGCTACAAGTGGATCCAGAGGAAGAAGAAGAGGAACTAGAGGAAGAAGAAAATTCTATGGCATTCCTCTCCTTCTCAGACACATGCAGCTCAACCTCTACCTGAGCATCTTTGTTGACTACACTGTCTAATTTTACTGTGTTTGATAGCCTATCCTGTTCAATTACAGAGTCAGTCTCAAAAGTTACAGTTAGGTTTTCCCCAAGATCACTTGACAGCTCCCTTAATACTGATCTAATTTTTAACATTTTCTCCTCCTTGGTTTCAACTCTTCCTTTCTTAGATTTGGGTTCATTGTCTTTGTTCTCCTTATTTGCGGATCTTTTCTGTACATAACTCGCCACAGTACTCCGACTCCTCACCGACCCTGCTGTTCTGCTCCTTCCTCTGGATCTACTACCAGTAGGTATCTCCACCTCATTTCCTTCGTCGTCCACGAATTTCATTAGCTGAGGCATTCGATCCCATTTGAATGACCGAAGAGCTTCCTCTGCTTCTTCTCCCCTCAATCCAGTACTATTCTGGAAACAGAGCATCTCTTTTTCAGTTGCGGAACACCCATGGGGCGTGTTCCTTCTCTGAAACAACTTTTTACAGTGGGGACACTTCCCACTAAAATCACTGTGTCTCTCCAAAATGTGCCTCTCCAGAAACCATTTCTTTTCAAACAAAATGTCTTCACATAATGTACACTTCCATTTATTCTGTAAAGATAACCAGGAACAATTTATAGCTAAATTTGTCTACTTTTTTTTTACATTATAATTTTGTTATATACATAAATACACAATATTAAGCACAATTAATCAACAATAATTTCATCAGTTCGTAAATTGATAATAGTTAAACATTCAAACATTGAAAACCCATGACTAACAAAAATTGGGGTCGCCTTAAAACAGAACCGCAAGAGTCATAAATAAAACAAACAACATCATATTAATAACTGTCAGTCCGTCCATCACCCGTATACAGAAATCTAATTTACGTCCACACAAAACCAAGTTGGTTTATTTTCACCAATATATGGCTTTAGCTTATCGTGGTGGACAACTTTTGCCTTAGCTTTTGGACTTAATTTAATTCGGTACAAAACATCATTTAACTTGTTTATAACAACATACGGACCATGCCAAGGTATCTGAAGCTTCGGATTTAACCCTATTTTACGCTGGTACTGGTAATACCAGACAGCATCACCAACATGGTATTGGTTTTGGTGGTCATAAGTCTTTTTCATTGAGTTACTGTTTAAATTTAATTTTAACCGGGCCATTTCGTGTATTTCATTCAAAACTGACTCCTAGTCGGTCACATAGTCAGCTGCGCTCCTCGTAGGGTCACCATTATCAAACGGTTTTCCGTAAACTAGATCGATCGGTAAGTTTATATCCCGCCCAAACATCATTTTATATGGAGATATTCCTGTTGTCTCGTGAACAGCAGAACGATATGCCATCATTAATAGGGATACAAATTGATCCCAATCTCGCTGATGTTTTGAAACAAACGATGAAAGCATATTGCTAATGGTTCGCATATAGCGCTCAACCATTCCATCGGACTACGGCCTCATTACAGTCGTTCTTGTTTTGTCTATCTCTAAAAGTTTACAAACATTTTTAAATAGACTTGACTCGAAATTAGCCCCTTGATCGGTATGTACTTGTTTTGGGACTCCAAATAGGGTAACAAAATGATCAACAAAAATACGAGCCACCGTATCGGCCTCTTGTGTTTTCATTGGTACAGCATGAACGAATTTAGTGAAATAATCACCGATCACCAGTAAATACTTGTTACCAGAAACTGACATAGGAAGGGGACCCATAATATCGATAGCGACTCTCTCAAGGGGTGCACCGACAAAGTATTTCTGCATTGGGGCTTTAGGTTTCCTAACAGGGGTTTTCCTGCTTGCACAAATATCACATTTTTGACACCATTTTTCAACAAAATGTCGTATACCAAACCAAAAGTATCTCTGTCGCACCTTACTCAGAGTTTTCTTAAATCCCAAATGCCCTCCAGTCACACTATCATGTAACTGCTCTAACACAGAGGCTCTCAATTTTTCAAGGATGACTAGCTGCCATTCTATTTTATTTCCGTCATCATTTTCCCATTTACGAACAAGAACATTATCTTTTATTTCAAAGGAATTTAACCTATTCCAATAGTATTTCGGCTCAATACTTAACGGCGGAACTTGTGCCCAAACAGGCCTCTGGCTGTTTTCAACCCAATGTCTAACAATTTTCAAATTTTTGTCCTTTTTCTGTTCAGTTTCTAAATCATGGTGTACGTCGTCTCTACTATAAGATGTACACTCCTCAATTTTCATTCCCCTGGTTTTCGCAACTCTAACATTCTCTTCTTTTGAACAATCAAATGGTTTATTTTCAGACCGAGTCTGTCTCGCACACTCATTCATACAACTTCCTTTACCAGGTGTTATCTTAATGGGGCTTCGTTTTGAAATATCTTCTCACTGATTGCCCGTTACTTTAGAAAATGCCTCTGTTTGCACTTCTAAATGAACCTCTTTCTTAGTTGGTAGCTCGATTTTCAATTCTCTTTCTAACGCCGGACACTCATTAAACTCACTCTTACTCTCTGTATCGTTCACTGTTAGAGCCAAAGAATTTGGGGAGTCAGGGCTGACAAGTCCAAAATTAGCCTCAGTTGAACTCTCTTGAACCAACCCTTTCGACCGACACACCTGTCTTGTCATTAATTTCCTTTCGTTAGCAGGTAGTGCAGTCTTCCGGGCATGGCCTTCGGCTCAGTGCCTCAGCATTAGAATGAACTCGCCCCGCTCGATGTTCGATCATAAAATCGTATGTGCTTAATACTTCTAGCCAGCGGGCTAATTGTCCCTCGGGGTTCTTGAAATTTATTAACCACCTGAGTGATCCATGATCACTTCTGACTAGAAACTTTCGTCCATATAAATACTGGTGAAAATGTTCAATTGAATTAACAATGGCCAATAATTCTTTTCGGGTCACGCAATAGTTCTTCTCACATTTTGAGAAGGTTTTACTGTAATAACTAATAACCCTTTCAGCTCCATCTTGAACTTGTGATAGGACACCAGCCATTCCGAAATCACTAGCGTCCATAGAAATTTTCTACCCTTCTCGGTTAATTGGTGTAAAGGTTTTGCAATAAGTGGAAAGTTCCTGACAAATCGCCTATAATATGAGCACAGACCAACAAAACTTCGAACGTCCTTTACATTCCTTGGAGTGGGCCAGTTTTTAACTGCGTCGATTTTGTTTTCATCGGTTCTAACACCATCTTTGCTAACCCGATAGAATGTTACTTCGTTCTGAAATAAAATGCATTTCGCTGGGTGCAATTTCAAATTAGCTCCCCGTATTCTGTCACACACCTCTTTCAAATTTTTAAGATGCTCATTAAAATTTTTTGAGAATACGATGATGTCATCTAAATAAACTAAACATATTTTCCAGGTTAAACCTGCAAGAGCTTTTTCCATAAGCCTCTCGATGGTGGCAGGTGCCCCTTTAAGTCCAAAAGGTAAAACTTTGAATTGCCATAGCCCACTTCCAGGAATGCAAAATGACGTTTTCTCTCGGTCTTTCTCCGACAGACCGCACTGCAAGTACCCGGATCTGAGATCCATAGTTGATAACCAGTGATTTCCGCTCAACGCATCAAGGGTATCGTCAATACGGGGAAGAGGTTGAGAATCGGACACCGTTACTTCATTTAACTTGCGAAAATCGCAACAAAATCGAATTTTTTCTGGTCTGACTTTTTCGTAACCATGACAATAGGAGCGCACCATGCTGAGCAGGATGGCTAAATTATTCCTCTGCTAGCCATTTCTTTAATTTCATTTTCAGCTGCTTCGCGTTTGGCGAATGGGAGTCTATATGGTTTTAACTTAATGGGTTTTGCATCGCCGGTATTAATTTCATGCTTTATCAATTCTGTGTACCCTATGTCAGCTGATGTTTTTGAAAACATATCTTTGTTTTCTATCAAAAACTTTTAACATCACTTTTTCAAACTCAGTCAGGGCTTTTGTACTCTTATTATACAATTCAGTGAGATGCTCTGGAATTTCAGAGCTGCTAGAACATTCTTCACAGTTAAGTTGATTTAATGTCTTTTCAATCACTTCCTCAACCGTGACAGGTTCAAAATTGGCTACAACCGTATTTTTGAACACCTTAATTGCTTTCGTACTGAAGTTAGCTACCCTCAAAGGAATAATATCGCTATTTGTCTGAACTACAGCTTTAGCCAATATTAGCCCGGTTTTATTCACAAAACTTTCGTTTGATTCAACCATTCCATGCACGGAATCATATCTAATTAAGCCGCATGGTTGACCTTTAATTATTTTCTCGCTTAGAGGGGGTATGTCAACCGTTTCCGCTACAGAAATTCTACAACACATAGGTTTCCCTCTTTTCGTAAAACATGGCATAAAGTCGCCCCTGATACGTAAACAATTTCTGCTGAACAGTAAATCAACATTATGCATTCTGAAAAAGTCCATTCCCAAAATGGCTTCATCCTTAATATTAGCTAATAGAAACTCGTGACTAAATATGTGATTTTTCAACTTAATCTGCATAATAACTTTCCCTAAAAATGCCGAGGCGTGGCCCGTAGCAGTTAATAAATTCATTCGGACCGGTGTTATAGGTAGTCGGGATGGGGTTGGTATTGAATCATAAATATCTTTACGTAAAATGACACTTGCTCCGGAATCTGCTAACATAGTTACTTCCATATCATTAACCTTTGCTAAAACAAAACATCCCTCATCCTGACCCCATGAAGCACTGCAAATTATTGTGTTGGGTCTCTCTGGTTTTGTCGAATGCCGACCCGCGAATTCGACTCCCGTCCGTTTTCCGTATTTCTAAATTGTCCTGGCCTCTGAAAATAATTTTGTTTATTATTTTTCCAGGGCCTATTATTAAAGTTTAAATTTTGATTCCCGGCTTTCGCATTCTTTAAAGCATAAACTTCATCCCTAAGCGACTGTATAGTTTCTTTTAAATCGTTTATCTCATTCACATCAGGACTGGCCACATCCGTAGCCCTAACAGATTTTCCTTTTTGTCTATCAGCGACACGTAACGCCTCTAATCTGACAGCGATATTTTCTGCCTCATTTATTGATTTGGGTCCTACTTCCCTTAATCTTAATCTAATTTCTGTCTCCGGAATGGCATCAATGAAATAATCCAACGCTAGGGTATCTCTTACAACAGGGGAGGTACCGGGGTATGCTCGACGGGTCAATTGCTCAATTGCTTGTGCCAATTCCTGCAAACTTTCGTTTCTCAGGCGGACCCGAGTTTGTAATTCAGCCCTAAAAACTTCTGACCGATTTGTCGACCCATAACGACTTTTGAGCGCCTCAACTAGAACATCAAAATTATGCCTATCGTAAACAGACATTTCATTTAGTAGAGCCCTCGAACCGCCACTTAAACTACTGGCCAAAAACAAAGCTTTTGTGGGTTCTCTCCAATTATTTAGTTCAGCTAATAAATCAAACTGTGTTAGATACTCGTCTAAATCGTCCGACCCGTCATAAATTTGTGGTTTTATTTTACAACCGATCGAACCCCTGTCTAGGTGACAATCGGTGGTGTGACAGTTATTGAAATTTCTTACACTTTTAGGTGTGCTTTCTCCGGACCCTCTCCCAAGAATAGGAGTAGATGGTCCCTGACAAAATTTGCTCTCGAAACTTTTAATCATGATATCTAATCTATTTGCAAACTCGCCGAAACATTTTTTCATAGTCGTTTTAAGACAGTCGATTTCAGCACCTGAAATCGTGTTTTCAGAACTAGTGTATTTGTGAACAGTTGACTGTTCCCCCTCGTCAAGATTTTCTACATGAGGACCAAATGTAACAATGTTCGAATCATCCATTTCTTCAATTTAATATTTGATTTTAGTCATAATAACAGACTCTAGAGCAACAAATCACACCGCTGCCACCATAAATGTAACGTCGCCTCTTTGGTGCTAGAGTCGGTCACCAGAGAATGCGTCGTCACATCAAAAAGGGGATTTCTATAAAGGGGGGAACTAGATGTACCGTTGAACCAACGAATTTTCCCCGTTATATTTATACGGCGTAGTTATATTTAGTTTTCTGAAATGAGAGGTTGAAAGACAATAAAAAAAGTTTAATATTTTATTAATGTACAAAAACGAATGGGTCTTCAAGGAATTTCTTTTTCTTTCGCCAATGGACTAGCTGGTAGGGCTGGTCTACACCATATTTACTTTCTTTTCAATAAAATTCCTACATCCACCCTAAACCAATTCAAACACATTCTGTATTCACGAAAATACAGTTTAACAATGACCAAATAACACAACAATTCACTACAGAATATTTTGAGGAGTGAATTCGGTAACCATAACTATATATAATTTCAAATAATATAACAATCATACCTTTTATGTGAATTTTATTGAACCACCATCTTCGCTAAACGTTTTGTACCGTCACCGTCACCTTAAACTTTGGTCACCATCACCGGCAATTTGTCACCGGCACCTAACTTTGGTCACCGTCACCGGCACCTTGGCTTTTGGTCACCGTCACCGTCACCAATTCAACTTTACTATATCGTTGATACCGTCACCGCTTCCTAATAGCGGGTCACAAAAATAGTTAGTTATACAACTTTATTACCAACCTTCTCAACTTGGCTCAATCTATCTGACATTCTATCTATCTTCAGGTTTTTTTCTCAAATTTAAATTTGCCGCAATACGAACTTGGAGTGAATCCGCGTTCATGTGACGATTTCGGATTTTATACCACTAACCGACCAATGAAATGATCGCTACCAAAAATGAACCAATGATCTGTTATGAAAGAACGTTGGGGAATCCCCTTGTCACCGATCGCCATTTGTAAACAATTCAACAGGAGATAGAAATAAAGTGTTTCTCTTTTTGTGTTTTATATGAATAATGCGTAATGAAACAGAAATGCTACTCATGGAACATGATCAAACAAAGAAGACAACCGCTAACTTTTTTTATTGATTCCTGGGGCATGAATCCGTTGGAAAGACGCCAGTCGCCTGCAGTCACCGGTTTGGGTGACAACCTTTTTTTAGCTCACACTTCCAAATAACTCAAACTTTTTACAACTTGAAATGGCAACTTCTAGGTATTAAATATTATCATCATAACAGAGCAACCAAAATATTTATTAACAATTATCTCCATTCCCTATGAGAATGGCTGATACCAGACTTCCTATGTTTACCCTCCGTTTTACTCAGCTTTATCAACAAAAACTAATGTCAACTAACTTTAGTTAACACATATGTATTATAATACAACATAATAATATTAAACACTCACAAGGGTTATATACATACATATCATCATTAATCCTTAAGATGACGGACAAAATATTGGTGGGGACCAGCATAACAATATATATACCTTTCTCATTGTATCGTGCGTTCCATTGTATCGTGCTATTTTTGTTTACGAATATAGCGCTGCGCGACTCCATCTAGCGGCAAGATATTTTGGGAATATAAACACCAGAAGCACGTTGTCATCTGTCAGAAGAATATATTGAGAAATGTCTCAGTTACAGGTAAGTAACATTAAAAAAATTATAAAACCAATAATATCCATAGTTTTCCCAAGTGACCTCATTACCACTTTCCCAAAAAATTAGATTTATGAACTAATTTCCATGTCTTCTCCCCCCAGTCAACTTCCTTGTGTCGTCTGATAGTTTTACTGCAAAGATCACGTGACCGCTGTCATAAAAAAAAAGTACGGAACACCAAAATAACAAAAACCGATGTTAATTTTTTATCTTAAATGAAAAACACAACCGAAATATGAAGACAAAGTTGATACATTTAAGAATACATAAGCATTTTTTCATGTATTTATTTGTTTTCTAAATAAAAAATCTTGACAATTACTAATAAGAAACACTATTCTTTTTACAGTAATAATATTAATAAATATAAATTTATGAAATCAAAATTAAATCATATAAATAATGGGCTTAAATTTTGAAATAAAACAAATAATAAATTTTATGATTTTTCATTTTAGGATTTTGAAAAGCAGAAGCGACTGCAATACAATAGAGCCAACCTTCAAAGGGCCTATGATGCAGTAATGTCAGAAGGAATGTCTGTCTACGAGGCTTCCAGGGTATTCAATGTGCCAACACAAACCCTTAGAGACAGAGTCAGTGGAAAAGTAGCTTTGGATTCCAAAGTGGGGCATGACACTATTTTAACCTATGAGGAAGAGGAAGCATTGGTTCATCATATTAAGTATATGGCAGAAATAGGGTATGGATATACCAGAACAAGCATAAAACGCATGGCAAGGGAATATGCTACATCTCTCCATAAACCGTCGCAAACCAAGCAGCAAGGCACTGTTCAGCTAAGTAATAATTGGTTCTATGGATTTTTAGATAGATGGTCAGATTTGAAATTAGCAAAACCACAGAAGCTTTCTTTGGCTAGAGCCCAAAATGCATCCCAAGAAAAAATTAAAAATTACTTTAAAGAGCTTTCGACAATAATAACTAAAAATGACTTATCAGAAAAACCACACAGAATTTACAATATTGATGAAACTGGCATAGCAACAGACCACTCTCCACCAAAGATTGTATGTGCCAAAGGAGCAAATCCTCAGTCGGTAACGTCAAATAGGTCATCCACTGTCACAATTATTGCTGGAGGCAATGCTGTTGGAAATTTTATACCCCCCTTTTATGTTTTCCCAGGTAAAAGATGGAATCCAGACTTACTGAGTGGAGCACTTCCGGGTTCCTCTGGTCAGATGAGTGAAAGTGGCTGGTCTAATGGAGCAATATTTGAAAATTATATAACCACTCATTTTGCAATCAATGCTGGTATAACCGACCAAGCAAATCAAGTACCATTGTTAATTTTATTTGATGGATATCGTTTCCATATCAGCTTAACTTTGACCAACTGGGCAAAACAGCATAATGTGATATTATTTGTCCTTCCTCCTAATAGCAGCCACCTTACCCAACCGTTAGATGTTGGTGTTTTTGGACCATTAAAAAACATATACAACAGAGAATGTGCAGTTTACCTGCAGACACATCCTGGCTGTAGCATTACCAAATATGAAATTGCTACACTAACCAGTAGGCCATACCTTTAAGCTATGTCTCCAGAAAATTTAATTTCAGCTTTTAAAAAGACTGGGGTATTTCCTGTAAATTCTAAGGCAATTACTACTGAGCAAACCGCTCCTTCAACAATATATGCAGCTAAAGTAAACAGTACACATGGAAAGGAACCTGATGTTGATAAACCTGCTACTTGTCAGGAGAATGACCATAACTCTGCTACAACTTCTGAAGTCCATCAGATTGACAACTCTATGTTAGAGGAACCATCAAACTTCTTTAACAAACAGCCTGAGAATGTCCAACAACCTGCTGATAATAGGCCAGTCAGCTTCTTTAATGCAAGAACAATCACATCAGTACCAGAGAAGAAAACTAAACGAAAATTTGTACCTCCTTACCTTGCAGGAAACTTGTCTAAAAAGTTCAACATGGAAACACTTGAATCTACAAACAGCAAGAAACCAAAATCTGAGATCACTAGTACAATCAAACCAAAAAGAGTAAAAAGAAACCAGTCACTGCTTCTAACAAAGTTACAGAAGAAACAAACAGTGGGAAAAAAATCGACCAGTACAGAAGTTTTTGATGACCAGAAGCACATCTGGACTAAATACTAAAGGTGGACCAATTTCCTTGATGCAATCTTCAGAAGAATTAAGTCAGAGTGATTTCACTGATGATGAGGAAATGTGTTGTGTCTGTGACCAGTGGCAACCATCTGAAAGGAAGGGAATACCTGGATGCATATTTGTACAATGGGCAAAATGTGATTTTTGTCCTCACTGGACACATTTACGTTACTGTACTGAAGTAACTGTTTTGAGTAGAAACAGTGTTTTCAAGTGTCCACACTGTCCAGAAAAGTAAAATATAAAAGCATCCATACCTGAATATTCCTGTAAATATGTTTACTTTACGTTTGTTGAACTGTTTCTTGGAGTTTTGTGGATGTTTTTATCTAAGTTTGTGTTTCCAGCCATTATAGTGTTCTTTCTTACAAAACAGTACCAAACATGTATATTTTTAATGCGTACTGCGCTCCATACTTCGATTTGATGACGTAGCACGATACAATGGAACTCTCCTACTTCTACTAGAATGAAACATGTCGAACTTTTACGGAACTTTGTGAAAGATTCCAAAATAGATATTTATTAATTTCTATATATTAAGTGAAAAGGTTGAATGCTGAAGTAAATGTCATAACAAAGAAAACACGAAAGGTAAGTGAGTTGAATGTTTTTTATTACAGAAAAATTAAGTAGCACGATACAATGAGACACCGGGCTATTAAAAAATAATGTGTTGGGATGCCAACACAAAAGTCGCCCAAAATCCCCATGGATAGAATTGCGTTCCACTCAGGACATTAAAGTATACCTACACATTAAAATCGGACAACATTGAACATTTGGCGTGTTTTGGCCGCCATTTTGAAACGCACGGTCCAAAAAAGATTCCGAATGTAGTGTTCGACCCGGGACACTTCAATCAACCTCCACACCAAATTTTGTTGCAATCGGAGCACGTTAAATGTAATCGAGATCGGATAACGTTGAAAATTATACGCGTTTTTCGTCGCCATTTTGAAACGCGACGTCGGAAAAAAATTCCAAAGATAGCTTTTCACTTGAAATACTAAAATCTATCTCCTTATCAAATTTCGTTGAAATCGGACCACAAGAAACTTTTTGCCATTTTTGGGTGATGTAGTAAAGTGGCGGCCATTATCAAAACTTTGATTATTGACTGAACCCCTCCATATGTCGATCTACAACTGTGCCAAATTTCATTTGATTATATTAACGCGTCTCTGAGAAATATGTGTTGGACAAGTTCACGGTCTAGAAAAGTGGAAACCGAAATAATAATAATAATAATAATTAAACATGATTATGATCTTATGGATCATAACTGGCTTCCAAACGACACCCGTGGACACTCGAGTTCACACATCCATTTACAGCAACTGTATCTACCAGGAAACCAACTTTCGCGCAAACCGGAGCATTTATCAATTGTGTTGGCCATCTTGGATTCAAAAAGGCCGCTTTGAAAGTCAACATGTGCGTCATATCGTGCAATGTAACATACTCTACTTATATACCAATTTTGGTTAAAATCCGTACACTTTTGGATTTTTAAGGATTTTTTTTTTCATTTTCAAAATGGCCGTCATTTAAAGATGGCCACTATGATGAAATTCAAATTTTGATGACTAACATCTGATCGGAACATGGTAATGTACCTAAAAATCAAGTTTGGTGCAAATCCGAGCATTTTGAATTTTTGGCGGCCACCTTAGATTCAAAATGGCGCTATAGAAAGTCAACATGTGACTTCCTATGGTGCAGCATAACATACTCTAGTTATATTCCAATTTTCGTCGAAATCCGTTTACTTTTGGATTTTAATGGATTTTCCATTTTCAAAATGGCCGCCATTTCAAGATGGCTGCCAATTTCAAAATTTGAAAACCGGCGTTCACCACTCTTTAATCACCATTAAAAACTGGACACCATGATATAATTGAAAAATTGCTGGCGTTAAGCACCATATGCACAAATAAACAAACATTTATTAAAATACTTAATATAACTTATACAACATACTATTATTCCTCTTGGAAACAAGAACGTCTAACAAGAATATTGTTATGCTTCTATAAAAACGTTATTGTTTCTAGCGATTTGATTGGATGACGCAGCAAGTACAGATGTATGCTCGTGAGCTTATCTGTACTGGGTCATCTGTACCAGAAATGTTCGTCGAAATACGTTTACTTTTGGATTTTAAAGGGAAACTTCGCGAAAAAAATGAAAATTTGATATGTTATTCTTCAAATAAAAAGAAATATAATTGCCTTTTGATGTTTTATTGTATTCTTTACCGTTACGCTTCTAGAGTGGATTAACGGTGGTACAATTTTGTGTATGGGGGCCGCCATATTGACATTATTTTATCACGTGACTGCGTTTGTGACGTGATAAATGTAATTATCCAGTAAATATGATAAATAATCCAGTTAAAAAATATGTTTTTCTGCCTTAGCTCTTTGAAGAATATATAAACTGTGGCGATGACTAATGACCGGCTGACAACATAAGATTACCAAATACGTCTTAATGTTCTTTGTTTTAATAAAAGTATTTTTAGACACAAATTTTGACTTGTCTTTATTTAACTCAGATATAATTTACCTAAATAATAATTGTAATAAAAGATATATTTATATGATTATTTTTATATAAAAAATAAAATTCCGTTGATAATTTTGCACGTCTTGAAACAGCAGTTGTGCCTGGACGTGAAAATGTTACTACAGGTAAATCATTACTCGTTTATGAAGGGTAATTAACAGAATTAGCAGGTAAGCAAACAGAATGTTTATTGCAATTACTTGATCATTTGACGCCGACTTTGAAGTATGAATATTCGGACTTTTTCAAGAGCTTACCAGATTAAAGGTTAATCGTGTAGTTCGAAATTAGAAAGGCACACCCCCTCCTGCCAAGACAGGTATGATTTGAATACACCGAAGTGTCAGAACACAGGATGTATATAAGATTTCGAATACCTTAAGATGCCAAGTCAGCGGAAACGTAAAACTTACACGTTTACTCAAATATAAACAACATGTAAAAGTTTTGAAACTGTGTTACGCACACGCACAATAAATGTTACCAGTAATAATAATTATAATAATAACAATAATAATAATTATTATAAATGGACTAAACGTGAAGTAAAATTTTGATGCGCGAAAACCAGAGTATTTACAAATATTTCATTTAATGACCGTTATTTCTTAAATAGTCAACTTCGCAAATATTTTGTATAAAAAAGTTTCGATCAATAAGTTGCTTAATCTGATTAAGTTGAAAATAATAATACGAATAAATTTCAATTTAATTAATATTTATGGACTTTTTTCCTATCAAAACTGTGACTTTTTTCCTGTGTTTTCTTTCCGTTTACCGTTGTTGCTGCTGTGGAAATAGTATTAAGTAGAAGTCTTTAAATTGGTTAACTACTTGTTTCACAAGTCGGTTTTTTTTTTTGCTTATATATATAGATCAGGAATACGAAACGTAATCTTTCCACAACCTTGTCTTATAGTACAACCTTCTATTATTGACCGTTTCGTGTTATTATCATACGACGACTTTTAAGGTACTTGGATGTCTAGTATCGCCATCTAGTGACGAGATGGTGACAAGATGGCGGACCTCCATAAGTGCATTTTTTACACGGTAAATTCCATGCAGAAACTTAACCACTGAAAATATAATAAAACATCAAGATGCAATTTTTTTTCTTTTTAGATGAAGAATAACATATCAAATGTTCATTTTTTCGCGAAGTTTCCCTTTAATGGATTTTTCATTTTCAAAATGGCAGCCAATTCAAAATTTGAAAACTGGCGTTCACCACTCTAAGTCATGACCTATTTTTGGGTGAAGTTTCTCGTCGATCAAAGTTACGGTCTCTGAAAAAACGGTCGGACAAAATTTTGGCGGAAAGCTGAAGAAGAAAAAATGTGAAGAAACGGAGCAAAAACAACATGTCTTCCAAACTTTTGTTTGGGAGCAATAATAATAATAATAATATGAAACGGTGAAAAACAATAAATAGACAAAACTTCGTTTTGGACGACTGATACGATGCTTTATGTCCGACATTTTCTTTTTATCCGACGTCGCTTTTTATCCGATAATTTTGCTTTTCGTCCGAACTTTTGCTTTCTGTCCGTCAACCTTTTATCCGATTAGCTTTTTGTCCGATATTTTTGCTTTTTGTCCGATTTTTTGCCTTTTGTCCGAAATTTTGTATCCGATTAGCTTTTTGTCCGACTTTTTTGCTTTTTGTCCGATATGAGTACTAGCATTCGTCAGATTTTCTTACACCGAGTTTATTTTTATGTGAAAGAAAGAAAAAAGGCCTAGCATGATGGGGCCTGTGGTCCACGGGAATGGGCCAAGTCTGTCGAAATTGTGTATGTGTGTGACCCCCAATTCTTTAGGTATTTTTTAAATGTTTTTTTATGAAATTTTAATTCTGAATTTTTTTTTTAAATCTGATAGAATTTGCTTATATCCCGGAACCACCTTAAATGCGCTGTGAAATCAAATAACAAAATACGTGTAAATTCCTAATTCAAATGAGTAGTTCTAATAAGGGCATATTTTTGGAAAAATTAGACTGAGTTGAAGATTGATTTAATATCAAGCCAAAATGGTTGCATTGAAGCCCGTTTTAACATGTCTGCATATAATCCACAAATTACACCATCTAAATATGCAAAATTTGTCATTATTCAACACGCGTGTGGCCACTGCTAAATCAGTCCAAGATATGTGAACATTAGGCTCTTTGACTAATTAATTCAAGTTTGAGTATTCATTACAGAATTAAGCACAAAACTTGATCGTTCATGGATGTACGAACGGATATCTCGGACCTTACAAACTGAATGAAAGGCCGAAGGCTGAAATATCTTATTAAATATCAATAAAAACGTTATTTTAAAACAGAAAACCCAGAGATTATACGTAATTATTAGATTCCATGCATTTCATGTATTGACCAAAGATTACGTTTAATTTCTTTAAAAATGGGTCTACGCAAATTTCTTGTCGCATAATTATGCCATAAATAACAAAACTCCGATGACAAATTAGATAAAAAATAGCATACGGTCGTTAAGTTTTCGTCATTATTTTTTTTCAATACCATTTCTATCACTAAGTTGATAGCAAATTCACTTAAGAGGTTTTGAGATTTAAACACAACTTTCGGGTTTCTCTTCCTTTATCCATTCGCCCCGTGCGGGATACGGGTGGCTAAAAGAATAGACCGCAGTCGCGCTAGCTTGTCGTAAAAGGCGACTAAATAGCGCCCAGTACCCTGACCGGCGTGTCAGGTCGGTTTGCCTAAACACCGACTGGGATGTGTGCCCCAGGTGGTTGAATGGGGTACCCCTGGCAAGCTGGGGTTGTCAGGCCATAATACGGAAAACCTGACCGCAAACCATATTAGTGCACCGTGTTGGGAAAAATGCCACGTTCCTCGCACGTTAAAGAACGCTGCTGTAGTATTCGCTATGAGTAGGGATTTCGATCCCGCTACAGGAGGCTAAATTGCCCGACCCTATCCATCCTCCCATTTGCCAGTGGCAATCTTAAATCCGTTACCCCTATTTTTCCTTGTGTCCCATCCCATTTTCATTCATCATTTCATGTTCATTTTATCATCCATTTCATGTTCATCGCCTGAATATAGCTGAAATATTGCTGCTCGGGCGTTAAACACCATTAATCAATCAATCAATCCTTTATCCATTCAAACCCATGCTTCTCTATTATATCATGTAGCCCCTATTTTCTTTTTAAAATTTCGTAAATTTTAGTTCGAAGTTTTTGCTGTGTTTTTGGAAAGGAAAATGAAATGAACTTCAACTGCTTATATATAATCATATAACTATGGATATTTTTTCGCTTAATGTACTTCTTTTAGTGATCTTTCCAAATATAAATTTTCACGAAGATTCAATTATATGACTTTCAGGTGTGTATATCCTTTAGTGTTGCGTGCTTTGCAACACGGGGTGCATATACCTTTGAATTACTGATTCGTGGCGACATGAACAGTTTATTGCAAAACGGGCTTTAGTAGTCAACCCGTTTTGCAATAACGCGTTTTTTGGGACGGAAATTTAACTGATGAAACTACAGAATGTTCCTAATAATGTTTTAGTTTATCTATGAACTATTGTGAATATAAATATATATCAGCACAAACAGATACCATCGGATTACTGATACATCCCGAGTTAAAAAGTTTATTGCAAAATGGGTTGGCGCAGTCAACTCGTTTTGAAATAAAATCGCATTTGGCAATAACCAGTTTTGCAATAAAGGAAACCTAAGCCAAGAACACATTAACGGAAAAGGAATAATTACACGCCCGTCAAGTTAAGCATGGTCTTGTCCAAGTAGAGATGGATTAACCACATGCAGCTATCAATTAATTCAAGGCAACGGACATAAAACTGAAGGAATATCATCAACCTATTTACAAGCGCCTGTTTATAACGAATAAGTTGTAATTACCATATCGGACTGCTGGAATATTTCAATCGCTATACGGGAAGTTAGCATTTGGAAAGTTGAAGTCATCACGTTTGTCTACAGTCCATTTTGTAGTTCTGTCTCTATTTCCAGCATAAGGTTTATGTATTAAAATCTGAAGGATTAAACTAAATACGGAAATATTGGATCGAATTTGATCATCTTAAGTAAAAAAAAAATCACCTCATTTATCATATGCTCGTATACTACTTACTTTCAACTTGTGTAGACCTACGGTACAGAACAGGACTGGCCTTTCAATGACTTCGTTATTGTGTGTGTTTCTTATAGATATAGGCACAATGAAACTGTTATTTTAATATACTATACTGGCCATAATGACTAACTCAGTTCAAAATGTATCAGCAGCAAAGCGTCAATACAATAAAGTAAATTAACTATAAAAGGTGGCCAAACCTAAGTATAATTTCAGAAGCATTCGTAACAGGGTTTAAGAGTAGGCTGAAAAGAGTTGGAAGCTGCGCTGCTTAAAAAATACGACTCAATTTCCATCACTTGCAGCGAGGTCGTGCGATGTTACGGCCTCAGAGCCACGATGTCTGGCTCTGCACCTGCAGTCTCAGATAAACAAAAGCATGCTACTATTTTGAGATTTAACACAATTATATCGATTGGTTGGATGTTTGCTCTATGTCCAGCGAGCAATATATTAGCTATATCCAGGACGAGAACGAGTTAAAAAATAAATCAATTTGAAAAAGGGATGGAAAATGTTTGACTGCAAAAAATTGAGTATGGGTTGGGACGGAGAATTTAACCTTTTGTAGCGGCTACAATGAGCATACTCTTTTTCAAATCTATAAAAGGGGTCGTTATCGTTCAAGAAGCGTGGCACTCTCCAAACACATCACCTATCACGGCCCGCGACCAGGCTTTCCGTATTATGACCAGACAACCCCCAACGAGAGGGTCTCCCCTACCCGTTATCCGCCATCCGGGGCTGCTGTGTCAAATTGTTTACATTACTAAATGTGAAAAATTTATATTATTAACACTAGCATATATGACCAAAGTGAGTGACATTATTTGTCGATCAATTGAATCATTGGACAAACACCCTCATTATGGCAAAAGCACTGTTCATACCTTAACCAACCTACCACGATCGCTGGTTGACGTTATTTTTATCAAGTAGAGTATAATTAAAACTTGTCAACAAAAACACTAATTTGATAATTTGTTTAAAATAACATCAAGCCCGACTCGTATTTAATAAAGTACCCACGTTTTACGCAAAAAACTTAAAGATAAACTTTATAAAATTACAGACAAATGCAAAAATATACTTAAAATATAAATATAATAAATGAATTAAATATTGAATAAATATTTTTTAAATGTAACCGTGGTTAGGGTTTTTTGTTTGTGTTTTGTTTGTTTTTAGTTTTCAATAATAAGTATTAAATTTTCTTTTTTCTTTTTAGCTCACCTGGACCGAAGGTCCAGGTGATAGCTTTTGCTATCACTTGGCGTCCGTCGTCCGTCGTCTGTCGTCCGTCGTTTTAAAAAATCTTCTCCTCTGAAACCACTGGGCCAATTTTTTTAAAACTTGGCCACAATCATCATTAGGGTTCCTAGTTTCAAGTTTGTTCCCAGTGTGTTGATCAACAGACAAAGATGGCCGCTGTTACTAAAAATAGAACATGGGTGTCAACATAGGTTTTTGATAGTTATCTCAAAAATTATAGTAGCTATAGAGAAAACCGTTACTTCAAATTGTTCATTACATTAAGGTCTACAATAGTTGCTATAAGTGTGAAGTTGTGTATTGGCTTCTTGTATGATTTATTGCCCTTTATTGACGATTTTTGACAAAATGTTTGGTATTTACAATATAACTTGAAAACTATAAAAGGTAGAGTGAAACTGTAATGGCAAAAATGATCAGCAATAAAAGCCCTACAATTCACTTAATTGGTTTGAAATTATCAGATGACTCCTTATATGAGTAATTGCACTTAAATGGCAATTTTTTATGACATTTTCCGTTATTGTCCTGTAACTTGAAAACTATAACAGCTAGATTGAAACTGTAAATTGCACAAATGATCAGTAATAAAGGCTATACAGTTCACTTGATTGGTCTGAAATTGTCAGAGAATTCCTTATATTAATTATTGTTCATAAATGGCAATTTTTTTTTAAATTTTCTGTTTTCGTCCTGTACATGTAACTTAAAAACTGTAACAGCTAGAATGAGATATAAATAGCAAAAATGATCAGCAATAAAAGCCCTAAAATTCACTTAATTGGTCTGAATTTCTCAGATGACTCCTTATAGGAGTTATTGGCCTTAAATGACAATTTTACGAAATTTTCCCTATTTGTCCCGTAACTTAAAAACTATAACAGCTAGAGTAAAACTGTAAATGGCAAAATATGATCAGTAATACAAGCCCTACAATTCACTGTATTAGTCTGAAATTATCAGATGACTCCTTATAGGAGTTATTGCCCTTCAATGGCAATTTTTGATGAAATTTTTCTTTTTTGTCCTTAAACTTGAAAACTATAGCAGCTAGATTGAAACTGTAAATTGCACAAATGATCAGCAATAAAAGTCCTACAAATTATTGCTTAGTCCAAAATTGCAAGATGACTCTTTATAGGAGTTATTATCCTTTAATTATGAATTTGGACAAATGAAAATTTTTGTTTTATAAATTAGTCTATAACACACCTAGATTACAACTGTAAATTTCTAAATTTCCCTGAAGGACAAGGCCTACAAAACCATTTAATTTTCAGAAATTGTCTGATTGCACAATATAGGAGTTATTCTACTTAACTAAAATTTTTGAAGAAATGTTTAGTTTTTGCACAGTAACTCAAAAGCTATAACAACTAGACTGAAACCGTTAATTTTAAAAATTAAATATAGTTGAAGTCATTTGGGTTCCAGGTGAGCGATTACAGGCTCCTGGGAGCCTCTAGTTTATTTCTTATTCTGGTTGTAAACAAAGAAAGTAACACCCAGAAAATAATATTATAATAGTACATCGTTATATTAGTACTTGTGTATAGATAATCCACAATCTATCCACAACATCATAAAGAACGATTTGTATATGTTTGACAATTTTATTGCACAACGAGTTGGCTACTCCAATCCGTTTGGCAAAAAACTTCTGATGTTGAAAAAGAAAAAAATATGATAAAACATAATATATACTTATAATAGTATATCGTTATATTTGTACTTGTGGATAGATAATCCACCACATAATAATGTACGATTTGTAAATGTTTGACAAGTTTTATTTTAAAACGGGTTTTTGCAAAATGCGTTCTTATTGCAAAACGGGTTGACTACTCCAACCCGTTTTGCAATACATTTCTGATGTCGAAAAATATAATGAAACAGAGGATATATACCTATAATAGTACATCGTTATATTTGTACTTTTGGATAGATAATCCACAATCTATCCACAACATCATAAAGAATGATTTAAACATGTTTGACAATATTTTGCAAAACTGGTTATTGCAAAATGCGTTCTTATTGCAAAACGGGTTGACTACTCCAACCGGTTTGGCAATAAACTTCTGATGTTGAAAAAATATAGTGAAACATAATATATACTTATAATAGTATATCGTTTTATTTGTACTTGTGAATAGATAATCCACAAACTATCCACATCATAAAGACCGATTTGTACAATTTTATTGTATGCGTTCTTATTCCAACCCGTTTGGCAATAAACTTCTAATGCTGAAAAAACTAGAGGCTATTAAGAGCCTGTATCGCTCACCTGACTTACTAATAAATTTTAAGAGACATTACTTTTCTATTAATTTTGATATTAAATGCTAAAGATTTTACATGATGATGCTGTTTCTATGAATGTTGCCATGTTTCAAATCAATCTGCATGCGGTTTGTAAAAAGAAGATTTTTGAAATTTCAGCCAATCAGAACCCATTAGTGGCCATAGAAGCCATGTTCAATTTGCAATTGGCTCGAAAAACCCAAATAATAAGATAAATATCAAACCATAATTTCTTCATATTTTGGCCTCATTGTGTGAAACAGTTTCTGAGAAGAAGTTGTTTGTTTGTTTTTCCCAATAGGGTCCTATGTTATACTAAGTCCTGCAATGGCGGCCATCTTGGATTTTGGATCGGCACTTAAATCTCAAACTTTGTAGAGGACCATCTAAGGTACATATCTGCAATATTTCAAATCAATCTGCCAAACGGTTTATGAGAAGAAGAATTTGTAATTCATCCAATCAGAACGCATTAGTGGCCCTCGAAGCGATGTTGAATTTGCAATTGTCTCGAAAAAATCAAAATATTTAGATAACAATCCAACCTTCATCTCTGCATTTCTTTGGCTTCATTGTGTGGAACTGTTTCCAAAAAGAAGTTGTTTGTATGTTTTACCCATAGGGTCCTATGTTAAACAAAGTCCTGCGATGGTGGCCATCTTGGATTTTGGATCGGCACTAAGAACTCAAACTTTGTAGAGGACCATCTAAGGTACATATCTGCGGTATTTCAAATCAATCAGCCAAATGGTTTGAGAAGTAGAATTTTGAAATTCAGCCAATCAGAACGCATATTGGCCCTGGAAGCCATGTTCAATTTGCATTTGCCTCGAAAAACACAAATTATTAAGATAATTATCCAACCTTCATTTCTTTATAATTTGGCTTCATTGTGTGGAACAGTTTCTGAAAAGAAGTTGTTTGTTTGTTTTTCATATAGGGTCCTATGTTAAAATATGTCCTGCGATGGCGGCCATCTTGGATTTTGGATTGGCACAAAAAACTCAACCTTTGTAGAAGACCATCTAAGGTACATTTCTGCAATATTGCAGATGAATCTGACAAGCGGTTTATAAGTGGAAGATTTTTGAAATTTAGCCAATCAGAAGAACGCATTTAAGGCTCTCGCAGCTATGTTAATATTTGATCAGCACCAAAAACTCAAACTTTGGGTCAGGTGAGCTATAAAAATGAAACATAATATATATTTATAATAGTATATCGTTGTACTTGTGTTTAGATAATCCTCAAAATATTCACATCATGAAGAACGATTTGTACATGCTTGACATTTTTATTGCAAAACGGGTTATTGCAAAATGCGTTCTTATTGCAACATAAACTGCTAAAGTAGAAAAATATGATAAAAAAAGGATATATACTTATAATAGTATTTGTACTTGAGCATAGAAAACTAACAACATCATAACAAACAATACATCTTTTAAAATTGTATTGCAAAACGGGTTGTTACAATTGTATTATTTAATTTGATCCCTATCATTTAGCATTCATCGTATATTGCCTTTATCAAAAGGACTGCAAAAAGAAGATTCTGGTACAACTCAACGGAAAAGAGCCAGCAGCCTTAATTGTCACCAAGCGTATGATTGTGTGATGTATAATAGATAATGTTAACAAATAGGAGTATGTAAGAAAATGTACGCGACTTAACCATAAACAATGAAATTACAAACTCCAAAACGGGAAAGAGACAGTAGACTTTAATGTCACTCAAGGGCGCTGCTTGCTGGAACAAAATATCATGCCTACTACTCAAATTCGATCCAAAAATGTCAAACAATGATCCCCTGCTGAACATAGAACATTTAACATGAAAAAGACAAAATGTTCCGGGGTGGGGTCACTACCTATATATTGGTATGGGGTACATCGAAAGTGTAAAAACAACCCGAAAAGTGTAAAAACAACGTGGAATAGTGTAAAAACAACCATATATGTGGTGAAAACAACTCAGAAATGATAGATATTACCATATATTATGATAATAATCCAATATTTGTGAAAAAATAATTACGCTTTATTCCACAGAATCGATTTTTGTAACCGCCCGATACGTCCTATATTAGGTCAAATAGCTAGGGGAGAGCACTCCAATTCATTGCAATAAAAGTACTAAAAGTGCTGTCAGTAGGAATTATATTGAAAATGGTAATAGAGACAAATGATTTAATGTGTGAAATAAAAATAATGTCTATAGTTTTATAATGATATTTTTTAAATATATTTATATCTTTAAATATATATATTTTCATTCAAAGCTTTGCATTCTTGGTATTACATGTAATTATATGTCTCTGTTGTTATTAAAATATTTTAAATATGTCATCCTTGTTAGTAGCTCATATTAGACAAAATTAGTTACAATTACAATGAATTGTTAATTGACCTTTAAGTCAACACAATTGAAATTATAATTGTAAATAATTAAGAGCCCCCACACCATGTCAAGGCTATGAGCATGTGGGAAGGTCATGGGTGTTTATATATTTATTCATTTAAGTCTGTTTGTTTTCTAACTATATGAGTTATAATTTATTTATAGAAAAGTACAAATTATTATTATTATTATTATTATTATTATTATTATTATTATTATTATTATTATTATTATTATTATTATTATTATTATTATTATTATTATTATTATTATTATTATTATTATTAGCTTGGTATTGCTTATAATATTGCAAAGAAGTAGACCAAGGTATTAGTTTTTTGTTTTTTTTTTTTAAGTTAAACTACTAAGAAATCCTGTACAAGGCTCGGGACATCCGTCTTGGTCCGCGTAACAATTAGTTAAGTTTTGTTGTTCAAATTAAAACTACTAAGACATCCTGCACAAGGCTCGGGACATCCGTCTAGTCCGCGTAACAATTAGTTAAATTTTAATGTTTAAATTTAAAACTACTAAGACATCCTGCACAAGGCTCGGGACATCCGTGTTAGTCCGCGTAACAATTAGTTAAGTTTTAATGTTCAAATTTAAAACTACTAAGACATCCTGCACAAGGCTCGGGACATCCGTCGTAGTTCGCGTAACAATTAGTTAAATGCTTATTTTTCAATTTTAAAACTACTAAGATACCTGCATACGTTTCGGGTCAATTTTCGTTGTCCGCTAACGTACTACGTGTCTCGCCCTTGAAAAAAAGAGAATAAACATTGAACAAAACATTGAAATATCACTCAAAATCTAAATCGCAATTCTTTGTCTTCTTAATAGTGGTCGTCCGTTCGTTGATTTTCCTCTTCAGTTGACCTTTCTTCCTTCCACGGGTTCTCGGTTTAATGACAGTCATGAGTCCGTCTTTCGAAGTAACGGTCTTTTGGTCTGGCGGCAAATGGTTGCGGAATCTTCTAAAGAAACGTTCTCTTTCGTCAACTGTTTTGGTCATCCATAGCGATTTCGACAACTGGAACTGTTTATGGCTGTCCGCTAGTCGGTACTGTTCAATTGAAACCAATGATCTGAGTAAATCCTTATATTGGGTGTCCACAATATCTCTTATAATCTGTACTAAATCCAATAACGGTTGTGATTTCCAGTCGATGGCTCGCTTCAAAACATGATTTAGGGATTCACTGTTATTATTTGTCCAACTTTTGTCAAAGTAACCAATGTGATCAACTGTTTTGCGATGTTCAATCAAAGTTGGTTCTAATTTGTTAATGAAATACCTGTGAAATTTCGTAGATAATGTCTGTGTCCTTTGTTCCATAGTGTCGCACTTTTCTTTTCATTGTTGATAATAAGAAAAAAAACACACCGGTTATGCTGAAACATTTTTAATTTGAGGAATTACTTATAACTTATTAGAAAACAAGTTGCCATTTGACAGGGACACTATATAGGAAATAGTCAATTTGAGTTGCATTTATCGTTTTTGATATTTGTAAACATAAATTGCATACTTTTGTGTAACTGAAAGCACAATCTTTTCATGGGTTTCGCAACACCAGCTGCTGTTCTGAATTCCAAGAGTAAATGGAGTAAAATGCAAGCCGAATCACATAGATCCAAGAATTCAATTATTAACCACATTCGCACTTGAAATCTTCAACATTACGATTATCTTACTAATTTTATGAAATCGATATATTAAACAACTTCTCTGATAACACTTTAAAAAAAATCATTAATAACATATAGTTCAACTTTCGATTGTTGTCTTCTGGAGTTTGTCAAGGGGTAAATCTATCCCCACTTCTTAAATGCTTAAATGACCTGGACGATTTTGTAAAGAATGAGGGGGTGGACAGGGGGTACCTTTCTCCTTTCTCCCTCCCTACAGCTCCTTTCTCCCTCCCCTAGCTCCTTTCTCATAACATTTCTCTGTTCATAACTACAATTAATCGTTGTTTTTATGCTCTCTTGTTAACTATCTCGGTGTAGTTTGAATAAGAAACACTATAGAAATTCTTTAACAATAGGACAATCTTGTATGTTTAAACTTTTAGAAAACTGTGTTCACTATCATGTAAGATTAACATTATTCTACACTTTATTTTACAGGCGGCATTTAATAGTTTTACATTTAGAGTAAAATTTTGATTAGGTTAAAATTAATTCATGATTTTTTATTTAAAAGGAGAAAACTTATATTTCATAAATTGTCATTCAATTTAGACCAACATAGTGATATGCATTGTCTTACTGATCATTTTTGCAATTTACTATATCAATCTGCTGTTTTATTTTTCAAGTTATATCATTATACCTCAATTTCATTTACAATGTTAATCTTCCATAGGCCACCGTGACATATAAGTACTGTCAAAAAAAATTTACTGTCGGGAAAAATACTGTCACCCGCTAAAAATATATGGATATATCTGTGGTCCTTTGTTTTTTAATTGAAATTGTAGTTGTCTTCGACTTACGTTTCCTCTGACATTGTTTTTTTACCTTTGGTTTATCATAGATCAACACAATTGTCTAGTTCTTTCTCGTCTTTTATTATTTGACAGAACGAGACTGTGGAGATATATGTTATAAGACTTTGAAAAAATCGAGCGTATATTACTTTCTTTAACGGTAATTAAAACAATCTTGATTTCAGAAAATTGTATGGTTTCTTGTTGTAACTTTCTTCAAAAGAAGCCGTTTTTACTGACAATAACGCTCTAACCATTTATTGTTTTGCAAAAACAATTTTTTTTTCTGTCGGTCGTGGGTTAATACAAACTATTGTCTGGTAATTATAAAACATAAATTACTCAGTGTTCAACAATTAATACATCAATAATTGTAATCAAAACCTTTATTACAACTTATTACAGCTCAATCATTGTGTTAATTCAAGAATTAACTCGCGCTGCATTAATCGTCATTGTTTATGTTGATAACACTTGTTATGGGCCTTGCGGGGTGTCAATTAACAACTGGTAGCCAAACTTCTGGCACGTGCCGACAAATTAATCGATAGCGTCTTTATTTTTCATTTTTAGAATATAATATTATATACGCTAGTAAATATTAATATCTCCTTCATTTATGTATGTCCTCATACGACCATTTATGTCATTGTCACATAAAATAAATGTATTTAAATAGATTATCTCCGTTCTCTTCGTATAGAACAGGGACAGTCTATACTAATAGACTGTCCCTGTATAGAGCGACTTTCTTCGATTTAATTTCTTAATTTGAACGTATATCTCTTTACTTTTTATGACAAACAGTGAGAACCATGAATAATAACAAATTGAAGTGATTAAACACTTAAATATCATATGAATAACAATTTTTGAAGTGGATTCCGGTAAATCAAAGTGGATTCCGGTGGATTCCGGTAAAAACGGTGGATTCCGGTAATTCGTGTCACCGCTTGCTGTCTTATTCACCACTAAAGTAAAAGTTTCATTATCATGATTAAAGAAAAAAATATTACACCAAAATGTTTAGAGAATTTGTAATAACCGAAAAGTAAAATTTTGAATTATTCTTTACACTGCCGGCCAATCTTATGAATGCAGTGCTTTGAAATTATCCCATGTAAAACCTGAAATAAAAAAAGAAAAATTAATACATAATTTGTGGGAAATACACTCTTTAAATAACCGAAAAGTAAAATGTTGAATTATTCTTTACACTGCCGGCCAATTATTGCGTCCTTATGAATGCGTTGCTCTGATATTAGCAAATGTACACCATGAAACCAAAAAAAAAAGTCAATAAATAATTTGTGTGAAATACACTCTTTAAATAACCGAAAAGTAAAAGAATTATTCTTTACACTGCCGGCAAATTGACGTCCTTATGAATGCGTTGCTATGAAATTAGCTCTTAATTGGTTTTTTAATTTTATTAATAAACCAACTAAGTGCCTTTCTCAAGGCAACGAAAAAAGCAAGATATCCAGTTTCATTAAAATGGACACCGTCTGCCGCTTCATGGTCCGACCTGTATACATTAATAGGTTTGAAAAAGTAAACAAAATTATACTGAGAGCTTTTTCTCTTATACATTTCATTTACTTCGTCTCGCCGTTTACTGTATACATCGGCCGTACAATGACGCGGCTTCGAACGTTTGAGAACTGACATGACTATCAGTGCAATATTCCATTTGTGGCATATTGCAATGAAGCGATCCAGTTCATTCTCAAACGTTTTACTGTCAAATAATTTGCTTGCAGTCGTTGCCGCCTATCTGACATATTACCACATCAGGCAAATAATGCAGAAAAAGGCCCGCTTCCACTGCAGTAGTCAACTTACTGACAGCACCACCAGGGTAGCCATTAAAGTGAGCCGAGACCTTCCCACGACAGTTGTTGGGATCCTGCCATTTGTGGGGTTTCCCATTGCTGTCGCACAACATTCTCACGTTCTCTACTGCTGAAATAATACAGGCGAAGGATGCCAAGACGGCGAAAGCATTAGGCAAGATGATTCGGCCAAGTCAGTCTTGGGAAGACGTAAAGCCAACAATTATGGCAGAAATCTTAAAGATAAAATATGTCCAGTGTCAACAGTTTAGAGACACACTCTACTGTGTCTTGTGTTTTTGTTCTGGTATGTATTATCTCCAGATATTTCAATTGTTCCTTATTTAGATGTAACATCCCAGAACATTTTTATTTCATAACACAGTATACATAGAGATCCCAACAAAGACAACAGGTCATTAAATTTTATTGCTCTTTGTTTGCATATATTCATAAACAAAAAATTGCAACTCTTTCAATGTTCATAGACTGAACGTTTATTACAGTTGTTTGATAATAAGAAATATGTCTCTGCAGTCTTCTATTTTGTCTTTTTGTGATAATAACCAGTTTTTCTTTTTATAAATTGATGAAACTTTGTTGAAATGTCCATTCTGAAATTAAAAATTAAATAAAAACAAAAATAAATCATTTGTCTGTATTACCATTTTCAATATAATTCCTACTGACAGCACTTTTAGTACTTTTATTGCAATGAATTGGAGTGCTCTCCCCTAGCTATTTGACCTTATATAGGACGTATCGGGCGGTTACAAAAATCGATTCTGTGGGATAAAGCGTAATTATTTTTTCACAAATATTGGATTATTATCATAATATATGGTAATATCTATCATTTCTGAGTTGTTTTCACCACAGATATGGTTGTTTTTACACTTTTCCACGTTGTTTTTACACTTTTCGGGTTGTTTTTACACTTTCGATGTGTCGATTGGTATGTACAGACGTGCGGCTGGAATGGGTCTACTTTTTTCGGGTCTAAAGGTATATGATTAGATATACTTTTTTAGGTAATATTAAGTATATTTTTGGGTAGAAAATTAAAAATGAGAATATTGTATTTGCATAGGTACATTTCCACAGAATTGATACTGGTGTCAGTCTTCCTTGATTATCTAAGCATACTGACAGTCATTTATTCAATTTAAGTAATGTTTATACAATAAAATTGCAGGTACAGGAATTGGTGGGTTTTCCCAAACTCCAGCCGCACGTATAGTAACAGCCCGACAAGAATTGGTTACAGACGGACAACTGTAATGAGACAGCCAAATTTTGTGGCAGGGAACTAGTTAGCCATTTACGAGTTAGAATTTTGAAAATAAGAGTTATTGATGAGCCTCGTCATATGTTTCTTGATTAATGGTGCATTTTAAGGTGATTACTTGATTACAAGGGTCATTTTTAGTGATTACTTGATTTTACTTCCTTGATTACTCGATTACCACTTTTTGAAGATTTGTTAAATGACGTAATATTCAGAAAATGATTAATGATTACCAAAGCAAAAACTGAATGATTACTTTATTTCCAGATACCCCCTGGTTAGCTTAAAAAAGAATGGACATTACTTTTGAAGAGTTTTATAACAGTTAAACGCAATAAGTGAACAAAATTATCATATGGTCACCAAATACAACTGATATCGGACAAAAAGCAAAGCAATCGGGCAAAAAGCTAATCGGATACAAAATTTCGGACAAAAGGAAAAAAATCGGACAAAAAGCAAACATATCGGACAAAAAGCTAATCGGATAAAAGGTTGGCGGACAAAAAGCAAAAGTTCGGACAAAAAGCGAAATTATCGGACAAAAAGCGACGTCGGACAAAAAGAAAATATCGGACATAAAGCATCGTATCAGACGACTTAAAAAACAGCTTTTTATGTCAAATGAACGGTTCAAAACATCATGTAAGTTTCGGTTGTTGAGTGTAACAAGTTGTTAGTCCTGTACTATTTGATTAGATGACCTGTCAACACTGAGGATGTCAGTTCGAGCCATAATGCGGACAGGATGTGCTCGATTCCAATCTCAATTGACAAGGACTGCAGTTTTCCTCCCGGGTAATTCGGCTTCCTCCTCTAATACAAACTGGACCCTATCTTACATGTAAAGCTAAAAAATTGCTGAAATTAGAGTTAATCAATACACTAACATTAAGATCAGCGTTATAGTGTTTTTTCTGTATGGATAATATATAGTAAATAACAGCTGAAAACCTTTACAAATATTCTTTTACAAAGTACAAGTAAATAGATACAAAAGATTTTTATGTGAAATTCATCACAAACATTGTCTCTGATGATATATTACTGTTATATGTTCAGAATCATCTGATGGACTACATAAATCTATCGATAACCTTCATCAATACTGTGAAAGAGACAACTGTCAATAAATGCAAACAAAAGATAAATAAAAATAAATAAAAAAATTAAATTAAATTGGAATCAAAAATATTTTTTTTTATTAGGCACAGAAAAAATGGAAAAAAGTATCAAGTATTGTACTATTGATCACGTGATCTGTTAACACCGACGTTGAGGTTTTGAGTGGCATTTCGGGCAGTGGGTACTCGACTCCAATCCTAGCGGACAAGGATTGCAAGTTTTCTACCGCAGCTCGGGGGTTTTCTCGGCGGGTAATCCGGCTACATGCCCATTAAAAACTGTACGCCATGATATAATTTCTGGCGTTAAGCCCCATATACACAAATAAACAAACATTTATTAAAATGCTTAATATAACTTATACAACATACTATTATTCTTCTTGGAAACAAGAACGTCAAACAAAAACGTTGTTATGCTTCTATAACAACGTTATTGTTTTTGGCGTTTTGATTGGATGACGCAGCAAGTACAGATGTGTGCGCGTGAGCTCATCTGTACTGGGTCATCTGTACCAGAAATCGGCCATTTACGAAAGAATGTCTGGTTCTACATTAAATATAACACTATATCATTTTTTTTTTCCTTTCTTTATCATGTGTTTGTAGTGTATGCATTTAACCCTTCACTGGGTTTAAACATGTGCTTAGAGTGAATAAATTGTAGAAATGGACCATAATAATCTATCCAATCTGTAATCAAAATTTCAAAGACCAGGGCCGTAACTAGAGTCAAAAAATAGAGGAGGCAGGGTCTTGTCGGCCGCCGAATAAGACCCGCTTAAGAAGTAGGGGGTCCAGGGGAAGAAAATTTTGCAAAGATCAGCGTAAAATTGCACATTCCCCTATTTTTTGTGACAATGTTGAATTAAAACAAACTGTTTTGGAGTAATTCTGTATTTTGTTGTTTTTGTCTATTTTCTTGGATTCCAGTACCCAATATCTTTAAGTAAATAAACCTGAATCCTGGAAAATATAAGTTTTAATTTATGAATTTGAGTTTGTTTTAATTACAAAACGTCAAAACATATACATAATCATCAGTCTTGTTCTAGTCATCACCGAACGCCAAATAAATCTTTCTGCTTTCACCCATATCACAACTTTTAAGCACTGATTCCGGATTCACCTGCCTGACAGTGTCATTCATGTGAACGCGGAGCATAGCTAGACCACATCGACCGTTCTCAGTCATCGTGGCTATGCACCAAGTTATTAAACCAAATAGGAGCAGAGAAAGACCTCTAACATTAGCAAGAGCCAACTGGCAGTGTTAAAATCAACTTTAGTATAGTGTGAACGTTCGGATACAATCCGGGTCTGCAAATGCTATTGCGGCTGTAAGTGTCCTGACAGAATCTGGAAGATTTAAATTATTACATTTCCTAACCCATCTTTCTACCTCTTGCACGAAGTCGTTGGGGAATGGTAAGTCAGTGATTTAAGTTGGTCGGGAAATCGTTCATTCAAATGTGTAATGATATGGTCAATGGACGGTTACCGTAGGAAATAGTTAAAACGGTAATGTGTTATCAAAGGAAAATACACTCTTTATTATTATTTTTTTTTGTAAACCTTGAGGAGGCAGTTGCCTCCGTTGCCTCAATGCTAGTTACGGCCCTGAAGACAGAGTTAAATAATGAGATATTTCATTGCCTTTTATGTACGCATACTAAAATTAATGATTATTAATAATATCATACAACGATGAAATCTATATCTATTACTAGTCATTTTTGGTGTATATATGTCGTACATTTCGACCGGTAAAAACTGTAGTTTAAATTTAGAATAGTTATCGACACGAAACTATTTTTAGTCCACATCATAATGAATATTCATAAGGGAGAGATATATACCTTGTTGCTATGACGCGGTAAATAGGAAGTAATTTAAACCTATACTGAAAGGTAAGACAATTTTACTTTGTTGACAAGTTTTGTTCCTTTATTTCTTAGCAACAAGTTTCACTTCGTTTACATACTGCTAATTACAAAAATTTCTTGATAATTAAAAATATTTACAAGACAGTACCTCATGCGGTTTTATTTTATTCAAGCTAGTTTAACGGCCTTAAAGGTAGTAAAATGGGATGGGGTTAGGACAATGTGAAATGTTTTTTTTTCAGTTTTGTTTGTGCTGCCGAAGTTTCTCAACAATATCACTTTGTTGAGATAAATTGGATTTTGTATCTCAGTATTTTCATTTATATCTGTGATAAATTTTAATATTTCCGCTAAACCTTGCCAAGGTAAATGTCAAGTACCACTTTGGGGGTGGGGGGTGGGGGGGGGGGGGGGAGTTACTAAGGGTACATTTAGGTACAGGTCTGCGGACGGAGATTTCAAAACCCAACCTATTCAAATACTTTCGGACGTTATAAAACGGGACCTAATAATGTATTGAACGATTAAATCTGACCTATTAATATATTTTATTAATGCACATCTAGTCCGAGAATCCTCTGACGTCCAACGCTTTTTTTTGCGTCCCACGCAAAGAAAAAAAGCGTGTGACGGCAGAGGGTTCTCGGACTACTGCACATCCCCATTGGCAAAATAGTCCTTTCACTACCAAAATGATAAAGTGATGTTAATGGAAAATCCTTGTTTGTAAAATCACTGTGGTTTACATAGGCTTATCATGCTTAAGATGAGAATTGAGGCATGGATATATTTAGATAATATACAACTACCCTATGCTAAATTTTTCAATGGAAAAATCTACCTATTCATATATTTTGGAGAGGTAAATAAATGGTCCATCGGGCCGCACATCCGTATTACCAAATATATACCAATTTTACACCCCCACGTACAAGTACCTTTTAAAATTGTATCTTCCTAGCGTGGGGTGCGGGTAACGTAGTTAGTAAATTGCTACTGATCACATACATGTCAAAACTAAGTTCTCACTGCGGGCATGGTGTGCTCGACCCGAATCTTAATTGTCAAGGATTGACATATGTTTTCCGACCGAAGTATAATGGAGGAGTCGCCTGGTCCTTAACCCTATTAAAACGTATGAAAAATTATAAGAACAAGGCAAATGTGAAAAATACGTTGCTTTTTAAGTACCATAATATATAATATATTTATAATGTATTTATAAAAACTTCCTAAATTTGTTTGACAACACTATTTACATCGTCTACTACAGGAGTAGTATTTAACGTGTCAAGATCGTTAACAATAGAATCAATAGTTACTCTTTGATTAGAAATAGAGTTTATATATAAATCGCGTTTAGCCATCAGTAATATATAACAGTAATAACTTGAAAACCACATGTGTTTGGAGGAGGGTGGTCAATTTCAGTTGAAGATAACTGCACAGATATAAAAAATAAATAAATGATCAATTATGATTTAATACTGTTAAAGTTCTGTTGCTTGCATTTTATTGAAAACTTTTATTTATTAAAATAATACGATTAATGGTTAATGATAAACAACCTCTTTAAGAAGGAACAATATCTAAATACCTTCATTATTTTTTTAGGAATTTTATCTTAAGAATGGTGACGTGCATCCACATATAAATTCAATCTAACGTAAGAATGCCATCTAAGCCTCCAGCGAAAAGCGCCAAGTAAGTTTATCTTGAAACAAACTTATCAAAAATTTCGAAAGAGGTTACAGAGAATTGCATGTATGTTTCGTGTCGATACGCATCTTTACCAGTTTTAAAAAGAATTGTATGAATGTATAACGTAAGATAATAAACGTTTTAAAAGGACAGAAAACAAAATAATAATAAATTAAAAATGAAAGAAAACAACAACAACTACGAAGATCGCTCTAAACAAAATTTAACACATGAACCTGTAGTTTTATAATTTGCTTTGAAAAAAAGAAAAGAAAATAACAGAATCTCAGTATAAAACGCATTAGACGCATCACAGCTAGACGTCCATTAAGTATTTGAACATTCAAACGCGAAAAACATATCCATAGTCGCCCGTTGTTAACGTACACGTTAAAGAGCCTTTGCGACAAATCTAAACGCACAAAAGGTATGTTTATATACCCCCTAGCTCATTTTCTGTTTCTTACCATGAAATGATTAAAGAAGCAAAATTTCTTGTTACGGGTAACAATAATCAGATCCGTGTCTCTGCATCACGTAGTTTTTAGAACAACAATACAACGTTAAAAATATATTGTTAACGTAATTTTGAATGCCTTTTAGAAACGATAAAACCGATAAATCCAAGCATGGGAAGAATCCGGCGACTACTAAATCTGTACAGAATGCGACAGGGTATGTTGCAATGTTAACAACTATCTAACTTTTGCTAAACTAAGTTTACAAGTTAATTATCCATGGTGCGTCCTTTTTAAATATATAGCTTTGTCTAGTTTATTGTTAGTTAACTTGTTCTTGTCATGAATATAGCAAACATCAAATCCATCAATCAATCATGTTCTAAATATAACTGAATTATTGCTAGGTGAACGGACATCAATCAATCAATCAATCAATCAATCAATCAATCAATCACTCAATCACTCAATTAATCAATCAATCAATCAATAAATCAATCAATCAATTAATTAATCAATCAATCAATCAATCAAGCAGAGAAGAAATCTAATAATAGTTTTTTCTATTATATTTACCATTTCTTAACGTTTTGCGAATATCCTAAAAGTTGCGTCCATTAATGAAAAAAACAAAATTCGTTTGTATAAGGTAGTTTTAAATATTAATAAAACTATGGTGAGTGGATGCAATCGCTTAGGATTTTTCGCATTTAATTTTTCATAGGCAAAATTACTAAGTTAGCCTAAAACTAACGTTTTCCAATCCGATTATTCGTTTTTAGCGTTTTCTTATTTTTGGGTGTTTGCATTACTAAAAACTCAAACTAACGTGGGTATGCGTTGGATGGATGATCAAAGAACCGGTATTGTCGTTACGGTTACAATTTATGGACGTTTAATCAGCCTGCGTTTGTCACCACTAGATCAAGGAATAAGAATATGTTTAATACTAACACAAGCATTTATATTTAAACAATGCAAGGCGCCTATCTATTTTGATATATGCACATACTTTATTCTGTCCAATTTTCATTTATTTAAAGGCAGTCTAATCGAAAACTTGATTAACTGTGAAAATCATGAATACTAATGCAACGCCTAGACACATGGACCGAAAGGCGAAAACATCGTAAACAATCATGCTGCTCTAAAGTGTATGAGATTTCGTGTTCTTCTATTTTTGCTTCTATAACTTCGAAGGCGAAAACCGATATGGTCACCATTAAAAAACTCCAAACGTAGAAATAATGGAAAAATCTTCTGTCGACAGAAAAATAAGTATTCATACATGTAAATATGTCGTTCCTAACCATTCAGACGTGTTCGAATCCAGCTGAGTTGACCAGGAATGTCATTTTTCCTTCCGAAAGTCAGACGTTTGAAGCGGGCTTTCTCGCCCAAAAAACCTGGACACATATGTTTGATAAAATTGCAGTAAAAACTAACCAAACGGTACATACCAAAACATAAGCAAAATACACAGAAATATATCGAGCGTTTATTACAAAATATGCAACATTTAGTTATTATTGACAAGAGAGTCTACATTTTGAACTTTTTCCGGCTGAAAGTCGTACTTTTAACTTAGTCCGATAAAAATAAATTATTTAAATGTTTAAGGTTGAAACTTAAGGTTGAGTTATTGAATGCATTTTAGGAAAGACAAAGATAAAACGACTGCGGCGAAAACTGCGGATAAGAATGCTATAAAGAATGACGGGTATGTTGAAAATTTAAATGATGCAAAAATGTGTGACAATCAAAACTTTGTTTACAAGTTACTTACCAAAGGTTGGAGGTTTCATTTCAGACCAAATAGGGGTTTCCTGTATTAATTTTCAAATATAGCTAAGCTATTTGTAAAGAAATATCAAACATTTAAAATGACGCTTTGTATTTACGGCAATATATATCTACCTGGATAAAATCAGTAGACTTTGTTGGAAGAGTTCCTAATACCTTTGTTGAATTTCAAAGCAAAGGCGTAGGAAGAACAACATTGGTCCGTACTGTCGGAGCAGTATGAACCGGACCGGTCCGTTGTACGTTTGAAAGATCAAGATTAAGATGCTGTCAAAGATGTACCAAGTGAACTTGTTTTTCGACGGTAAAAGTACAGAACATCTGTAAAATTAAATGTTTAGTGAGAATAAACGAAACAAATATGCATAAATCACACGTACCAGTCAAAATTTGTGGTACAGTCACTTCACCTTTATATTTCACAAAGACTTAGAAGAAACCTAACCACTGGTATAAAGCTGCAACATAGTAAATATCTTAATGTAGTGTCATAGAAACGGACCATTATTAACGTATTAAATTTATTGTTACTATAATGTAACGTTAATAGTCACAAACACATACTTTTTCAGTGCATATGGTTCAGATGACTTTATGTCAATTCTTAATGCAGGGTGAGTGTTTTAATTACAGAAATAACCAAGGAAGTTAATCGTCTCCCTGTACATATGCTGCTGAGTAGCTTATTACACTATCTCTCATTACGCAAAATATCATTTGTTCGTAATTTCATCTTAAAATTAAATGGTAAATCTTAACTAACTCGAATTGTTTATCGTGCTATTTGTTAATACCCAAAAGGCCTCCCCAAGTAATGTTTGCTTGCACATTATTTTATCTTTAGCAGCAGCGCCCTGAGCACTATGGTGTAAACCAGAATAAGTGATTGCGTTATTAATTTCTTTAGTTGTTTACCTGGACTTTTGCAATAGTAACTTTTTAATTCTAATACGACGTCCTATAATCGTTAACTATTATTTATTTCTGCCAACACTATTTTTATTTTTGTGGTGTATATTTTGCGAAACTTTTTTTGAAACCATGGACACCAACAAAAACTGTTTAATTATGCAAGTACGCGCTTTCGCTACACATACAGCTGTTCCAAGACAGACGTATAGAGTACATCTTTTTGAAACATTTACACTATCCAAAATCCCTTAAATAACTATATGAATTGTCATAGAAGACCGATTGGTCCTTTTTTTCTGTGTAAAAATGTTAGTTCTCTTCATTGTATAAGTAATAAGATACTCCTTGGCTGTAATATTTTTATTGTTATTTCGTCCATGTATATATAATTATAACAGTATATAAGTACTTTGTGTATTCCCTTCATACAAACATTATGTATAATAATAAACTCAGACGATGGCCTTCCAAATGTATAAAAACGAATATAAGAAGGGGCGTCGGTTTGGTGGGATATCTCATCTTAATACATTATATACTGTCGGACTTTGTTTTATACTAATAATACGTTTTATTACATGAATAGAATTTTGCGTGTTTTTGATTGGTCTAAAACAATTTTCGGGTCACGATAAATCACAACAGTACTAAAATAAAATAAAATGTTTGTACGCTGCACGATTCCGCTGCATAGTAGTCAAGCGGAATACGATATCGACCTGGTTTTTATGTTTTAGTCAATCAGAATAGCCGTCTTAACAAATTCATTCGTCCAATCAAATCGATTATATTAATTGTCAGCAACAAATGGGAGAAACGTCGGCTCTGCGATATGTTGATTCAATTATACTCTTCTTAATATTTGAAACTGGAATTTCAGGATTACCAGCAAATTGATATCAAAATGCAGTATTAAATAAACAATATTAAGGGGAAACAAAAATTACAAAAAGTAAGCAGGGGCTCCAGTAGAAAAGGCATCCTGTTTTTCTGATCAAGGAATATGGTGGTTTATTCATGTAATAAAACAATTAATCACTCTGATATACGGTCGCTATCAGTATTGATCAGCCCTTGAAAAATGTATATTCACCTCGCCTGGCGGCTCGGTGAATATTACATTTTCTCTGGCTCATTAATCCTAATAGCGACCTATATCAAAGTCATTAATTGTATAATAATTTTACTTTAATGCTTCTTCACTGAGTGGATCAATTTAAACTCTTTATGAAAAAATTATGAAAATCGAATCGGAAGTGAACATTCGCCATGGCTGTCTTTACTCAGAAGTTCTTTCGATGATATAATAGATAATAGTGCGTTTACTTATCCTGGAATTTCGTTTGAATCTGGAAAAATTCTATATTTTGTAAAAATACTCGTGGCTGGTACCTTAATTACAAATTCAAGCTCAAACAAAAACGGTATCTGGTTTCGAGTTGTTGTTCACTTGTCTGATGCTCTCGCTTCGACAGTCTGATGCGATATTCCATTTTGCCTCAGCCTTCCGCCTTATATACCCTCTGAGACCGGCCGCCAAATTCATACTCGACCGGCAACTCAGAACTTTCGGCCATAACTTTAATACAGCAATAAGTTAGCTTGGCGGTCGGACTTAAATATTACTATATTATTAGATAAAAACCGAATTTTAAATTCACCCGCTTTAAATATCTTTAAAAGGAAGTGTGACGTATCAAGCATGACCTCATTACAAGAATTACGATTGAACAACATAGTCCCAATGAATTTTAATGATTATGTAAACATACGAATCGAAAATATTTACAAATAAAATTTGAATATTTTGCATGAAAGAAGGACATTTAACCGTTTAATCATCTATTAAATACAATAACTTTGTGATAAATAAGAAACTATCATAAAATGTCCGACGACGAGGAAAAAAATGAAACGGCAAGCTAAAAACACGAGTTTTATTTAGAGAATTACAAAGAACATACCAATAATATCTAGATGAAACCAATGGATTCAGTAGCCTGTTCCCCATCTTAGGTAAATTTGCAAGTGATATCCCATACAATTTCACAAATCAAGGAACAGTTTTCCAGGAGCAAAAATCTGTCAAAGTTAAAATATTAAAAAAAAAAATGGAGAATTCTTAACTGAATGATCAGTTAATTCCCAATACAACTTGTCATACGAGCTCAATAACTGTTATCATTAAAATGTGGAAATCTTAATGTACAGATGTATTTTTAAAGGTAGGCTACTATATACTATTAAACTATTACATGTATACAATTTTGGCCTTTTAAAGAAGTGGACATCCAGAATTGTCAACTGGCGTGTGTTGTCTTTCCCGAGTGCTTTCGCGCGAGGGAAGACAACCCAAGCAAGTTGACAATTCTGGATGTCTACCGATTAAGAAGGTCACAATTGTTTTATCAAAACGAGCAAATCAACATAGACTTTACATGCTTTTAATGGAGTTTTGTGTTTTCAAAACTTCGTTGTAATCCATTATTGCATAATACAAACTGTTTCCAATAAGCGATTACGTGAGTTTTATGAATTAGGATTGTCCATATCGAGGAATAGTATTGCCATCCCGTTTCCAGTTGCCGATCACGTGACTTCGATTTTGACTAAGTATTGTCTCCCCGTTTCCTGTTGCTGATCACGCGATTTCGATTTTGGCTAAGTATTGTCTCCACGTTTCCGGTTCTGTTTTAAGGTCGGTCACCCTGTCCATGAAAATTCTCGTCGTTGTCTCGCAAGATATAAAAGTCAGTTGATATTATTTTGAGCCAATCAGTAAGTGTTTTTTCAAGTCAGGTTTAATAAACGTGGTTACATCATAAAATGGTTACGATACAACACATAAAGCAATAAGACATATTTTAATATCACCATATAAGTACTTACCATGAATTAACATGGAAAAGTCAAATAAAAAACCATTGAAACTGCTGTTTTTGTCTTGTTAGTTTTGTATGGTGTTGTACTCATTTACACATGGTAAATGTCTATGTGTAAATGAGTTCATCATTGTCCCCTAATTATCTGTGTAGTTTTGACTTCAAGATTTTTTGGTAGTGATTTTTTCATTGTATTTATTTATATATGTATTTATTCCAGATCTCAAAATCAAGAGGATGAGTGGCTAAACCAAGTTACCCAGCTTATAGAAAAGTAACGATATTTAACATTTATTTTAGTAGTTAGAAGTATAAAATACAACAGAAAGTGTAATGTTAGTATATTTGTCTTGAAAGGGATACTATTTGGTTGGTGATACAGCGTTTTCATAATTGCATACTTTTGCATCTTAGTCAAGTTTATCAACAGTTTCGATGTTCTCCTATCAATAATACTTCAAATAAAAATTCATTGCATATTTAACAATATTGAATATCGTGTGTTTTATTATTATTCTGATTGGTTAATCCTTTCAAATGATTTACATAATTGTCTTCTTCTTGTTTTTACAACCAAAGGTGTTCTGGACGCCTTCTTTCTATTATATCAAATTTTGATGCTATGTTTCTATTTGTATATATATTCAAGCTATGTTACAAAAATAGACCCCTATCTATGAGGCATGTTAGTAAAAATAGATCCGGATATTCTTTCCGGTTGACATCAATGGATAACCAATATCGGCGTGTACAGATTGCAATTCAGATGTGGTTTTTATATGAACTATAACAATTAAGAACTTTTAATTCGGTCTCTATGCTTTATATGGTTTGGATGATTGAACAGGTCCTATGGTTCAGCGGTGTTTAAAAATTAAAATAATTTTTATTCATTTACTTAGCCATAATGAATTATAGCTTCCTAATTTTATTCAGCTATATATATATATTATTAAGGGATACATTTGATACAAACCCCATAATTAGGTTGAAAAACTGAAAATTCTTGTCTATTAAAATTAGAATTTCTATCCATTCAGCCAACGATGTCCCTTTAAAATAAGGGAAGCGTTTTATATTTTATTAGGTCTTATTCGAAATGTTAATGTTATTTTGTTCATTTCAGAAAGAAAAAAGTAGACACATCTGACAAATATACGCCGTATGTACATACTTGCATGTTTAATGCAGATTTTTATTCAACGATAAAAAGTAAACTGTTCAGAATTTGATTTGAAGTATTATACGTCAATAACCATTTCCAATTTTGATAACTGAAGAAAAATAACAATGTATTTGCATAAAATTTAGTGAACTTGTATTGTTGATAGTCGACTTCTAAGCATTTAAACGTGTAAGCTTTCGCTGTCTTTACGTCTAGTTATTTTATTATCGCATTCGGGAAAAAGGTTTTAAGAGTCAAACCTCCATGTAAATATAAAGAATATTTTGAGGCATACTTTTTATACGTCAAGATTAGACAAAAAAAATGAAAAAGGGGGAAAACAAAAATATGTAGCAGTGAAGAAAAGCAAAGACCGTTGGCAACAATAAAGTACAACAAAATGAATTTGACTAAACATAAAGTTTACAACAAAATAGAAATTCAAGACAAAACATACAAATGTTACCAAACATGCAAGAAACAGATGTAAAATGTAGTCATTAAAATGCGTGTAACTAAATTGTTCTTGCTTTGCAGAAATTTATATAAGTTGTACAATGAATTACTGAAGGAACTGTCTCTACGGTGCGGGTATGTAATATATCGGTATTAGTTAGTTCAGTATGAGAAAAATATATGTTAAAAGATAACAGTTCGAAGTAAAAGTTAAGTGTTTATACCTAACTTAAAAAATGATTATTTAAAAATATTACTACAGTCAGCTCTGCGTAATGTGTTCACAGCATGTTCGTATGTAATGATGTATTGTCATTGGTTGGTATTTTAACATTGCAGAGAAACTTGTACACCAGTTTTTACAGATCAAAAGGTTCCGAACATTTCTGCACAAACAGTCAATTCGACAACAAGGTTAGTGATACATGTTACACAAAATTTTAATTTATAATGAAACAGAAAGCCAATAGCAACAAGTAATTCCGGTGCCAGAAATTGATCAAAACTAAAAAGTCATTGTAGGCATCTACTGTTATACAAATAACAGCCGTCGTGAAAATTCACGCACTTGTAAATATGATGAGGTCATGTAATGAAATAAGTGACTCGATCTATGGACGAAACAAATCTTTTTTAGGTACCATACAGAAACATCGTATTCATCTACGAACTCGTAAACACGACTGTCAAAAGTATTAATTTAAGTTCTTAATGCCCTTGCTTTTGCAGCAACCAATTTATATCTTCTATTAGCGGCATCTGATAACGAGTGGTTTATGTAATCGTATCGGGTTTTTAGCTCTGTGTCATGTCAGTACTGGGTTTTGTGATCAATCTGACTTTTGTAATCCCCGTGTACCCAATTCCGATTTCAAATTCCGACAGCTATTTCCATTTTGTGCGGTTTCCACATAGTTCTTCTTGATACAGCTAAAAATTAATGATATTTGCCGAGAGCATTAAGCAATTTAGTCTAGAATTTATGTCTATAAATATTTATAACGATAGGAGGCTCGTGGAATATTCTAGGAGGTTTCTAAGCTTTTCGGGGGCTCGTTGGCCGAGTGTTTAAGGTAGTTCGTCTACTATTGATCACGTGGTCTGTCAGCACTGAGGTTGCGGTTCGAGTCTAACTGCGGGCAGGTTGTACTCGACTCTAATCTTAATTGACAAGGATTGCCAGTTTTCCTACCGAAGGTTGGGGGTTTTCTACGGGTACTCCGGCTTCCTCCCACAATAAAAACTGGACGCCATGATATAGCTTACAAATTGCCAAAAGTGGCGTTAAACAATATTCAAACAAACAAAAAAATCTAAGCTTTTCATCAAGTCGTTTATTTAGGATAGGGAATGCTCGTGGTATGTGTTTTGAACAACTTGAATACTAAGTGGACGTCAAAATGTTTTGCCCATTGGTCTATCCCGTTTCCCGCTGATTTACTGTTTGTTTACTGTTTTTAACATAAATATAGCTTAAATACTGATAACTGGATGTACATATTTAATTGCAGTTTAAACAATCACTCTAGCGTAACATACAAGCTGGGATACACAAACATCTTAAGAGGGGACAGCACTTAAGTCGCTGCTCGGAAAAGATCAGTTCGCTATGTAATAGACTAAATAATCCATTGTATTTCTATCATCAAATTTAGAAGTCCAGGCGTCCATGGTGTCGTCATAATACTAGTACCCTGGATTTATCCGATTTTCATTGTAATTTAAGATTAACACAAGATATATACTGATGTACGACACAAGATTTTCAGTATTAATTTACTCATGGGAAAATTACATGACGTCTGAATTGTTTGGTTGCGGTCCGGAGTTTTTTTTTAGGATTCACAATTTTTTAATACTGAAATTTAAGAAGCATATATTTACATTGTCCTCCGGCCACCTCTCATTCGTGTCATGTCGAATACTGTTGTTAATTTTTAATTATGTGGCATAAGTTAATATCACACCAAGATGATGTGCCGCATTCATCGAGGTCGCTATTTTGAAGTGCTTGGATACACGTCATTAAGTCGCCCAAAACGAAGTTTTGGCGACTTATTGTTTTTGCACCGTTTCTTATTATTATGTCTCCCAAACGAAGTTTGGAGACATATTGTTTTTACTCTGTTTCTTATTAGTATGTCTCCCAAACGAAGTTTCTTCTTATTATTTTTTTTTCTTCTCTCTCTGCCTCAGGAACTTGTTCCAGTACTTTTCTCGGAAACGCCTCAACGGATTTGTACTTAACTTTGCATTATGGTAGATAGGTTATTGGAGGTGTGCACAAGCTATTCGGAATTTACAAGATGGCCGCTATTTTCAAAATGGCCGCCATCACATTAGGGTACCGAAAAATTATCTCGGGAATTAATGGACGGATTTCGACGAAATCTGGACTTATTTTGACAAAATCAGAGTGGACTTGATAGGTGAAAACAATTTTGAATATGGGAGCCATTTTCAAAATGGCCGCCACCGAAAATTGGAAAAATTTGAAAAAGTTTACCGATTTGCACGAAACTTGGTATGTATATAGAATAGCACAAGGCGACCTCAAATCTATCAAACAAATTTTCAAAATGGCCACCACCGAAAAATTTGAAAGAGTTAACCGATTTGCACGAAACTTGGTACATATATAGAATAGCATGAGTGGACTTGATAGGTGTGAAAAAAAAATTCAAATTTGGCCGCCATTTTCAAATGGCAGCCACCGAAAATTTGAAAAAGTTAACCGATTTGCACAAAACTTAGTATATATATAGAATAGCATAAGGCGACCTCAAATCTGTATTCGTTTGGTAGACATGTTGTGTTGGGCATCTACAGTCAGCACTTTTTTTTATTCCGCTTTCCGCCAAAATTTTTTTCCGACTGTTTTCTCGGAGACCGAAAATTAAATTGGATCGATATGAAACTACACCCAAAAATAGGTCATGACTTTAAGTGGTGCACGCCAGTTTTAAATTTTTGAAATAGGTGGACATTTTGAAATGGCGGCCATTTTGAAAATGGAAAAAACCCTAAAAAAACCACAAGTTAACGGATTTCAATGAAAATTGGAATATAAGAAGAGTATGATATACCGCACCATATTACGCACATGTTGACTTTTTATGGCGGCCATTTTGTATCCAAGATTGACGCCAAAAATTAAAGTATTCGGAATAGCACGAAACTTGTTTTTTAGGTAGATTACCATGTTGCGATCTGATGTTAGTCAATTAATTTGAATTTGATCACGGCGGCCATCTTTAAATGGCGGCCAATTTGAAAATGAAAAAATCCTTAAAAATCTAAAAGTGCAAGGATTCTAATGAAAGTTGGTTTATAAGTAGAGTTTGTTATAATGCACCTTATGACGCACACGTCGACTGTCTAAGGTGGTCATTTGAATCCAAGATGGCGGCCAAAAATTCAAAATGTTCTGATTTGCACGAAACTTGCTGCCCTGGCAGATTCAGTTGCTGTGATGGTATGGCTGAGCTTGAGGGTCCACTGGGGGGGGGGGCGTTTGGGAGCCAATTATGATCCATAAGATCATAATCATGTTTAATTATGGCTCCCAAACGAAAGTTTGGGAGACATATTGTTTTGCTCTGTTTCTTCTTATTATTTTTTGTTCCTTCCCCTTTCCGCCATAATTTTCTCGGACTGTTTTCTTGGAGACCGTAAATTGGATCCACATGAAATTTTACACAACAATAGGTCATAATGTGAAGTTGTGCCTTTCAGGTTTAAAATTTTTAAATGGCGGCCACTTTGAAAATGAAAAAAAATCCTTAAAAATCCAAAAGTTAAAGGATTTCGATGACAATGGGAATAAAAGTAGGGTATGTGATACCGCACCATATGACGCACATGTCGACCTTTTTTGGTAGCCATTTTGAATCCAAGATGGCCGCCAAAAAGTCAAAATGCTCGGAATCGCATGAAACTTGGTTTTTAGGTAGATTACCATATTGCGATCAGATGTTATCATCAAAATTTTAATTTGACCACGGCGGCCATCCTAAAATGGGCGGCCATTTTGAAAATAAAAAAATGCTTAAAAATAAAAAAGTTTACGTATTTTAACGAAAATTGGTATATAAGTAGAGTTTGTTATACCACATCATATGACGCACATGTTCACTTTTTATGATGGCCGCCAAAAATTCAAAATGCTCGGACTCGCACAAAACTAGGTTTTTATGTAGATTACCATGAAGCGATCAGATGTTAGTCATCGAAATTTGAATTAGATCATGGCGGCCATCCTAAAATGGTGGCCATTTGAAAATGTAAAAAATTCTTAAAAATCCAAAAGTTAACGGATTTCGCTGAAAATTGGAATATAAGTATGTTATACCGCACCATATGACTCACATGTTGACTTTTTATGGCAGCCATTTTGAACCCCAAGATGGCCGACAAAATTGAAAAATGCTCCAGTTTGCACAAAAATTGGTTTCCTGGTAGATAAAGTTGCTGTGAATAGATGTCTGAACTCGAGTTGCAAAGGGGGGGGGGTCGTTTGGGAGCCAGTTATGATTCATAAGATGATAATCAAGTTTAATTAACTTCGTTTGGGAGACATATTGTTTTTGTCCGGTTTCTTTTTCTTCCTTTTTTCTTTTTTCATTTTTCTTTCCGTTTAATCTTGTCCGCACATTTTCTCCGAGATGTAATGTCCAATCAAGATGAAACTTTGGGAACATGTTAATGGTGGCCTGTAGATTTGCAATCCACTTTAGGAATTTTCAAAATGGCCGCCGTTTAAAAAAATGGCGGCTGTTGTCAGATCTCAGTAATGTCCAGAGCAATTTTAATGAAAATTGATATACTGATACAGCTAACTATCCTTAGCATTTTTGCCAAAATAAATTGGACGCGAACGACATTTCAAAATTGCCGCCATCTGAACACCACCCCCTAAAAATGCAAAAATGTAAATATCATCCGATTTCGACAAAATTTGGTACACAGGTAGATTATGGTATCCTGAGTGTGCAACTACTTTAAACAATTTTGTCCAACTTCCGGTTTCAAATTGGCGGCCGTTTTAAAGTTTTAAAAAATTGCGGCCATTGTCAGATCTCAGTAATGGCCAGAGCAATTGCAATGAAAATTGGCATACTGATGCAGCTTACTATCCTCAGCATTTTTTCCAAAAACAAATAATTGGACGCGAACGACACCATTTTGTGATGGCAGCCGTTTCACCACACTCCCCCCGAAACGTCAACTTAATCCGATTGCAACGAAATTTGATATGTAGATAGATTTAAATGCACAAATTTTAAACTAAGAATATTATTTCTTCCGTAAATCGCCGATTTCTGGTACAGATGACCCAGTACAGATGAGCTCAAGCGCATACATCTGTACTTGCTGCGTCATCCAATCAAAAAGCCAGAAACAAGAACGTTGTCATGGAAGCATATCAACGTTCTTCTATGACGTTCTTGTTTCCGGCGTTCTGATTGGATGTCAGAGACAATGGAGTATAAAACAATGGAGAGTCTATATGATATAGCAATGTGAAAGTTGTTGGTTTACGGAAGAAATAGGTACTTTCATGCAATTTTGGGAAAGCCCGTGTGAACTTTAACTCGTGATAGAAATTTGTATGTCTTTTGGCTCGTTCCGCTGCGCTCCACTCGCGAAAAGACATAAAATTTCTATCACTCGTGAATGATCAACCGGTCTTTCCCAAAAACGTATGAAAGAACCTATTAGTCTATTTGTGGGTTTTCAACATGCGCCATTATAGTGGCAATGGGGGTTCGTTTGGGAGACATTCTGTGTTGGCATCACAACACAATCATATATATTTATTATTATTTATATTCTTCAACTTTCGCCCAAAATTAAGTCCAACCGATTTCTCGTAGACCGTAAATTGGATCGACATTAAACTTCACACAAAAGTAGGTCATGATTTGAACTGCTGCCTTTTTTAGGTTTAAAATTTTTAAATTGGCGGCCATCTTAAAATTGAAAAGGAAAAAATCCTTAAAAAATTTAACGGATTTTGATGAAAATTGGAATATAAGTAAAGTATGTTATTCCGCACCATATGACGCACATGTCAACTTTTTATGGCGGCCATTTTGAATACAAAATGGCCGCCAAAAATTAAAAATGCTTGGAATCGCATGAAACATGGTTTTTAGGTAGATTACCATGTTGCGATCAGATGTTAGTCATCAAAATTTGAATCGGAAAATGGCGGTCATCTTAAAATGGCGGCCATTTTGAAAATGAAAAAAAATTCTTACAAATCAAAAAGTTTGAGAATTTTAACGAAAATTGGTATATAAGTAGTGTATGTAAAACCGCACCATATGACGCACAAGTTGACTTTTTTGGTGGCCATTTTGAATTCTAGATGAAGGCCGAAAATTCAAAATGCTCCGATTTGCACGAAACTTGGTTTCCTGGTAGATAAAGTTGCTGTGAATGGATGTATGAACTCGAGTGTCCACGGGGGTCGTTTGGGAGCCAGTTAAGATCCCTAAGATCATAATCATGTTTATTTATGACTCCCTATTGAAAGTTTGGGAGACATATTGTTTTTGCTCCGTTTCTTATTATAATTTTTTTCTTCCGCTTTCCGCCAAAATTTTCTCCGACCATTTTCTCGGAGACCATAAATTGGATTACTATGAAACTTCACCCAACAATAGGTCATGACTTGAAGTAGTGCCTTCAATTTTTAAAATTTTTAAATTGGCGGCCATCTTGAAATGGCGGCCTTTTTAAAAGTTAAAAAAAAACTTTAAAAAATCCAAAAGTTTACGGATTTCGATGAAAATTGGAATATAAGTAGAGTATGTTATACGGCACTATATGACGCACATGTTTTGTTTTTTATGGCAGCCATTTTGAATCCAAGATGGCCGACAAAATTGGAAAATGTTCCGATTTGCAGGAAACTTGGTTTCCTGGTAGATAAAGTTGCTGTGAATGGATGTCTGAACTCCAGTGTACACGGGGATCGTTTTGGAGCCAGTAATGATCCATAAGATCATAATTATGTTTAATTATTATGATTATTATTTCGTTTTCCACTTTTTTAGACCGTGAACTTGTCCGACACATTTTTCAGAGACGCCTTAATAAATCAAATGAAACTTGGCACAGTTGTAGATCGACATATAGAAAGGTGCAGTCAATAATCAAAATTTTGATAATGGCCTTCATTTCAAAATGGCCGCCACTTGACGACACCCACCCCAAAATTGCAAAAATTTTCCTGTGGTCAGAATTCAACGAAATTTGGTATGGAGGTAGATTTTAGTATTTCGAGAGGAACGCTACCTTTGAAATATTTTTCTGACATCTCGTTTTTAAATGGTGGGGAAAAACGTGTATAATTATCAACGTAAGCCGATCTCGATGAAATTTAACTTGCTCCGTTGCAACAAAATTTGGTGTGGAGGTAGATTTAAGTGTCCCGAGTGAAAATCCAAATTCGGAATTTTATTCCCACCAGGGTTTCAAAATGGCCGCCAAAAACTCGTCAAATTTTAAACGTTGTCCGATTTTAATGAAATTTGATGTGTAGGTTTATTTCAATGTCCTGAGTGGTATGCAATACTATCCTTGAGGATTTTGGGCGACTTCTGTGTTGGCATCCCAAGATATTTTTTTTTAAATGATATTGCCTTAATCGGTATGTTTTTTATATGTCGACCACGTTTTGAGAATAATTTCCTGATCTTTTCATATCAAGAGTTTTGTTAGAGGAGCATTCACCGATTCTAAAGATTCTTCATTTCTGTTAATCAAACTATTCTTCTATAGCTTCTTTTATTCTTGTTTTAAAGACGAGAGATGTTTTTCCGTAGCTTTGCATTGCTTAAAATATCAATGTAGAGTAGTTACTTATACGTCGATTAAAGTACTGACAACCATAAAATAACAGAATTGTGCAGGTATTCGGACTTTATTTTTTACATTTAGTTAGGTTTTTGTCTTTTTGCTTTCACTATTATTTCATTATTTGTGACAAGTAGAGATTTTGTAACACCTACCCTAAACATTTGAGACTCAGTTATAAAGTTTAGTTGCATTGAAAATTGTGATGTATATAGTATATATACATGTGTTCAGGTGTAAGGTCATAACATTTCTTTCAAAATTTTAACATATTTCATTTCTGCGTCATGTCGGTTTAGTGATGAAAAGCAAGATAAAGCGTTGCAGGACAAGTTGGCTGAAAGCGCGGCAAGGATAAATGAATTAGGCGAAGAAAAGGAAAAGCTGAATGCAGAGCTGGAAAGTTCAAGAAATGAATTGAAGTATGTTTATTATTTTACTTCAGTAATACAGCATATAAATATTTTACAGCGTAATGTATCATAAAATGAACGTTTCAAGACAATCATTATTAATCATTACAAAATCTTTATTGTAATTTTTACTCGCCTTTATTGCAAAGTTTAAAAAATCGAACATAATTATCAAAACAATACCATACATGCTAGCAACATTTAAGGTGTGATGGCGACTGGACAACGTACGAATTCTGGACTTTTGTTAATTATACGATAAAGGAAGTATAAATGTTTTTTTTTTCATTCGCAGAAAACTGAAGACTTCTAAAACAGACGAGAATGCCGATTTTAGAAAGGAGATAGAAAATCTTAAAAAGAAATTGCAAGAATATGAAAATAAAATAAAAGTGTCTGAAACCAACACCAGTAATGACAATTCCGTATATTTGCAACAGAAGTAAGCACAAGTATTCTACAAACAACTTTCGCAAAGGCATATAAATTTATTTAAAAGAAGAACAATTTAATAACAAAACAGGATTCTATAATTTTTGGTTTTGAACAGTGTTAAACATTTAAAGTTAAATCTATTTCGAGCACGACTGCCCTAACAGAAGTGGGCGGGTTGGTTTTCAGTGACAGGTACTTCTACATTTACATATTATTAGGAAAAACTACGTAAAAATAGTAAAACTTGTTAATTTATCGTGACCTTAAATGACTTATGGTGTTACTACCCAATAGATTTATTTAGAATTTAAATATTTTGTTTGATTGAAAATTAACCCTACGCCCGCAAATGTTAATTATCACGTTGAGATGAGTAGTGTGAAATATAGAAGCTATTCCCAGTGTTTACATGAGTAAATTAATCGGTGCGATTAACATTGTGCATGACATTATTTAATTAATCTATACCTCGGCTACTTATATCGATATTACTTGTTTAATATTTCTCATGTGTTTGATTCAATAATGATTATCAAAAACGAAAACTATAGAGATGCATACTGTTGTACACTTTGTGAGTTATCGATTAAATATAGATGTTGTCCCAGAGTCGCAGGAATGATAAATTGTAACGGATCACATGTTATGTATTTTTTTAATAATGCACATGTACTGTATAAAATAAAATACAAGAACTATTTATAATATCAATTCGCTTCCAGACTGAATGACCAAGAGGAGAATTTAAAACAAAAAAATGAACAAATAGTTCAGTTGAAATCCAGTTTATCAAAAGAGATTGAAAACTTCAACAAAAGGTAAAAATATTAATTATTTGTTATTAATAGCTGGATATTTTGTGTGTAAACTAAAACTGCACAAAAAAATACCTGAGGCGTAAATAAATTTTATAACTCGTAATTTGGTTATTTAAACATTATTGTGCGATTTTATTCATTTGTTTACAATATACCGATTTGTACATGCAGGTACAAATAAAGGATTTGATCAGTTTTATGTAAAACAAGTACATGGGTTATTTCTATACTCTAATTATGCTTTTAGAGTAACATATTTCAACAAACACACTTGTTTTAATCTTTGAAGAAAAGAAGAGTTTGAAAACACACTTACAACCGTGACAAAAAACTTTGAAGCTAAACTAGATGAAGAGATTAAGAAACAAAAGAGTCTCGAAAGTCAAAATGAAGAATTAAAACAGGAAAAGTTGAAGACAAAAGCTAATCAAATGGAATCGACGTAAGCTATAAATTTTGTCACCCAATGTTACGTGTATTACCTATAGTATTTATTCTGCTAAATAAACCATTCAAGCAATTATACACTCGCATTAATGAAATTTAAAGCATTTAAAGAAATGTAAGTAACTAACACTTGTAAAGCTGTAAAACTTAGTTGGCTAATGGGTTTGAGTCTTATTGCGGCAGGGTGCGCAATTGAAAAAGATTGCCACTTTTCCTACCGACGGTCTGGCGTTTTCTCTGGTTACTCTGATTCCTCCTCCAATAGAGGTTCAAGAAAAAAAAGGCTCTCTTTGGTTGCACATGCAAACATGCATACTTTTATCGAAAGTAATTTCCCAAGTGTTTCTATCATTGAATGAAGACATTGGAATGTGACAAAAAGTGTTGATTGAAAGCAGTAAATACGACGGAAAAGCTCACTTTTATGGGACACTCAGACCGTAAGAACGAATTTTCACAGATCTATATGGTCAATGACGTGATCAACAAAACTAAATATCAGACAGACAGCTGAATTTATAATGATAACGTGAAACTCCTTAATTAAACACTAATTAATTTTGATAAGTAATTTCCAATCGAATATTGTCCACCGTTTAACGTAATATCTTTTTACAATTGCATGTTACTGTTTACCAGTATAAATTTGTTTTTGGAATGAAAATAATAATTAAGTAAAAAGAAATAATTAATTCGCTTGTTTTGAGAAAAACGTTTAGCCATAGACATTTCGTTAAAAATATGTAAATAATACTTGAAAACAATTCCGAAAAATAGACTGCGTGAAACCTATCAGGGTAGTTTAAACATCCTTACCAGATCTCGGAAATTGTTTTATAGGTATGCATATTTGGAATTAAAAATAAATATCTGACAGTTTGATGTTGAGAAAAATGAAAGCTGTTAACTCGTTTTCAATCTTAAGCTATCTTATCCAATGGTTTCCTGTGCACATTTCATCAAATTACGCGGTTATTTTTATTATTTTTCATTAAATAAATAATTTATTACACACTTACATGTAGTTTTCAGTGGTGTGTTTTAGTATTATCGTAACATCGCTTTTGAATAATTTTTAAGGGATAGGAAACATTCTTTGTTGGTGCATAGTTCGGTTGGATGTAACGGATAGTTTTACTTGTGAAACTTAGCACTATACACACCTTTAAGCGTTTTTTTTTTGCGTTGAGTTGCATGGATTTATTGACTGACTGAATGCTGTCATAACGTCTATGGAGCATTATTTTAGCTACAATTGTACAACATTTAATAAATTTGTTTGAGTAAAAAACTGCATGTAAAAACAAAAGATTGCACAAAACATAGACACCAAATTCAAAAAATTACACAGTCTATCTTTGCCACTAATAATTAAATAAGTTTGTATACATTTGAGGACATTTCTAACCTTGGTATCTTTTATTACATTTTATTGGGATATGGTGATATTTCTAAGTTTGGTATCTTTGATGTCATTTTATTTTAAATTTGACATGGATTTCAAACCGTTGACGTGTGCGTCATAGATTTTAGAGCATTAAAAATTGGCCGTGTGGTCTTCAGCTGCAGGACGTCATCCGTAAAAGATCTCAGAAAACGCTTACGATTTAATGACGTTTATCGATCTGAGTATTAGATATGTAAGTGTCAGGGTTATCATTTATATGGAAATATTATCTTAATGAATATTCAGGTTTTTGAAATTTGAAATTCTTCTTTTAAAGTGTAAGGACATGTTGATGTAAGTATTTCTTTTCACAAAATACCACTTTAATGTAAACTTTCAGAATCAAACATGATGGAATAACAAATGAGCAGATAACTCGGTTGACTGGGGAAAATGAAAGGTAAAAACAACAATAGTATCAATCGTATTAACACTGAACATAGTAATATTTCTTTCTTATATGATATGCAACATCTTCGACATGATAAACTAAAAACTAGTCATTTAGAAACGGTTTTGTGTTAAATTTATACTATGACATCCTCCGAAGTCAGGGCTTCTGTGTCCAAGAAACCCTGACAAACTTAGCTAGGAAATTCCCGGGCTAGAAGATCTTCATATGGCGTCAAACCTCCGAAAATATCAACAAATGAAATTGCTTGAAAGAAGCAAGTGTTTGGCAATAGAATATTCACATGTCATTCTTACTCATTCTGGGTGGGAAGGAAACGCAAAGCAACTAATAAATAACAGAATAATAACAAACTATTGTGAAAAATACACCGATTTTTACGTGGACTATGTAACACATCCGTTTTGTTTAATTGCAATCGACATCAAGATATCCCCTAGCCAAGTCTTGTATGAAAGCTAGCTTTTGATAGGCTACATGCAGGTCTGATGTAGCAAATCAAAATAGTGACTTCTGGTCCGGCATGTTCCTAGTTACGTTTGTCAGAATTTGTCAGGACACTGAACCCTTGACTTGTGAGAATAATACCATGAGCGATCACATAAATAGTTTAACGTGTTTCCAAATATTTGTACTGTATCCGGAAGCCGGTAAGGGTCATTAAAAATTAACAGGGCGCAGTATCGAGCAAATGTATGTCAATATAAGACATGGAATGCAGAAATAATGACTTATAATGTTATTCTTATAATAACTTATAAGGGTATCGCCGGAACGAAATATCTATATCTAAATTTTCTGCTCTCAGTCGGACAATAACTTTAGGACATGTATACCTTGATTACTAATAATTTCAACAATGTGAATACTTTATAATGATTCTAAATAATATCTAGTTTTTTACTTTTGCCCTCTATGTGTTTACTTTAGAAGGAATCGTTATATTAAGTTGGCTTTTGCCCCTACGTACATGTATCTTTTTATGTTACGCCTTCCTTATCATTTCTTTTTAATAGTAACGTATTAGTAACATGCACCAAAGCTATACCAAGCTTGTTTTGCATTTAGATTAACCCTAAAATACTCTTTAATGATCGTCAAACAGGCAAGATATATATGAATACATATATATTTAGTTTGGCTTTTTTCCCAGAGAAACTATGTCAGTCTGGACATGTTATGTCGTTATTGGGCTTAACTATATCATGTGATTTCATTTTCATTCGTTGGATATCAATTTTCGTGGTTTTCGTGGGCACTATCTACATACGAATTAAAGAATTCAACGAAATGATATATCCCTGTGTGTTTAATTTATCCGTAGCGCATGAACATCGTATGTAACAAATGATCACAGTCAACAGTATTCTTTAAGTTCACTTCAAACTTTATACTTAAGATTGACCAGTATTTGGATTTTTTGTCAATAAGAAAGAAATAAGACAAACGAAAATGTTTTATTCTAACAATATCGTGTATAAATGAATACTCCAAGAATCAAACAATTAACCTCCGGTTGTGTATTTTAAATGTATTTCCTACATTTAGAGGATAACCATGAGTTATAAACCAACAATAATATTTAATATTTATCATTTTATATCATTTTAAAGTAAATTCATCATTAAAGGCGTAAAGATAACAACTCAAACAAGTTTGTTGTCGTCTATATACTCTGTAAAATGATCCTGAGTTTTCAAAAAAATACTTCCTGTTTGGATTCATAGTGCTTGAGTTTGAAATAAATAACAGCAGTTTAATTCAAACAGTTTTTTTAAATGTTTTTTTTTGTCAATTGTCTTCAGTTATTACTTACCGTAAAAACATCATGTCGTTCTAATTAACAATTTCATTAATTTGTCGTCACATGTCAAGTAAACTTAACATGCCTCCCGTGCATTTAAAGACAAAGTAAAGCGATTCGGGTATTTATTTTACTCAGATAATAATTCTTTGTTAAACAATTAAAAAAGTACAACATCACCAAAATACTGATTTAAACATTTAGTGTACATTTGATCACAGTAGTTATTTTGATGTGGCTATGTATTAATATATAGTTTGCCGTAATAACAACGTAAATATGATTTTCAAATAACACTTATTTGTAATCAGTTATTTAGTAACTTCTGCAATTTTAAAAGAAAAATTTTCCTATTTCACTTTCATACACTTTATACAAGTTCTACTCAATGAATTGTTTACCTAGTAATTTTGACAGAACGAAAGCGCTATGTTTAGGATAATGTGTACTTAAGGCTTGTTTACTTTCAGATTAAAAGTTAGTGAAAAAAAGCTAGAAGAAAAGATAAGTCAAATGAAAAACGATGAAAAGAAGTGGCAAAATGATATCAAGGTCCTTACAGAGAAAAACAATGGGCTTGAACAAATTGTTCATGACATAAATAAGCAGTACGTTGTTATAATATTTTATTGGACTTTTGCTGATTTTTTGGTTTTCACAATATGCTTACTAAGAATGCTGTTGTAACTAAAATATGAAATTGACCTAAAAATGATAGATCTTTCAGACTTCCCTTCAGTTAGACAGCCAAAAAGAACAACCATAACTAACAATAGTGTAAAGACCTCTTTTGCTTTCAAGTTGATTTTACGTAAATATGTCGTATATTGTTACCATTCATAAAACACAAAAATGATGTTTAACAGCATCAATATCAACTACGATTATAGGGTTAGGCAAGAGGTCGATCATCACACTAAGAAAACAGAGACATTGTCTAAAGATCTTATCAGTAGAGAAAATGAACTCCTAGATATAAAACGAAGTAAAAGTGAAATTGAAAGAAGTCAGGCATCTATGCAGAAACAAATAGATGAGCAAGCTGCTCTAATTAAAAGGTATCGCTGACCTTGTAGAAAGGGTTATGGACTAGCTGCACCTCAAAGTAGTTGTATATTTTATGTATATAAACCTCAGGTTACGGTGTAGATAGTGTCACGAGTTTGTGTTGCTCCGGGGATAACTGACATCACAAAATGCAAAAACGTTTAAATTTCAAATTCATCATTTTATAGCATTAGCAACATTTTAATAATACATGTACCGAAATCAAAATTTGTCAGCAACATCTAAGATGAATAAATCGACCCAATAACTATGCAACTCTACAACGTATAGCATGTAGTATTCGTAAATGTATCTTTAAAATCTGATGATTTTTTTTTCAAATCAGTCAGATTTTTTGTTGTTTCACTATTAATGAAGGTAAACATTTTAATTTAATTTGACTTCCACTTGTAATAAAAAGAAAGGTTAAAAAGTTGTATTGCAAGTGAAATAAATCATAAAATATACTTATATACATATATTTATACTTTTCTTGTTTACGTTTAACAAAAGAAGGATCTGAATATATAATTAAAAATACAAAATATCATGTCTAACTTCAATTTATTTGCAGACTGGAAGAGGAAAAGAATAAATTGAAAAAAGAGTAAGTGCTCTTCAAGAGTAATAATAACATTTCGGAATTGTGTGTATGTCTTCCGTTTTTGGATCTGCTTGGGTTATGTTTTACAGGTAGAAATAACATTTAAAGTAGTCAACAAAACACAAATACAAATAACAATGTAAATATGTATGAATTGCAGTTACGACAATAAAGAATAATTTCAACTTAACTGTCCTTTGAAGTTCCAACAGGTGTCCAATTTGAAATGTCCAATCAATAAACGTTGTTCCAAATGTTATATCCAAAATACGTTAATTTCTTAAATAGCCTGAAATTAAATAAGTCCACTTGTACGAAATGTTAAATACAATATTAATAAAGTATCAAACCAATTGTTATCCACTAAAATAAATTTTAGCATAATATTATACTATTAACATAATCCAGCTATACGAATGCAAGTCCAAACAAGATCTATGTACCCAAGTCCTGTATATGTATCTCGTAAATGAATGTTCTGGAAATCAGTAGGTCATGAAATGTTATTGAATTTTGTTTCTGACTTGTTTATTACTATTTCGTATTTCGTAGTTAACAGTTCTAGAATAGGTTTACTATCACAATTATTACAGCGTTTAAAATATGGCTTGAACATGTATACATGACATTTTATGTTTTGTTTTCTCCGACCTGAGATTTCGCTACATAATTAAAATCTTTATTTTGACTCTATCGCAAGTGCACCACAATGTGTAGCCTGTAATGGATGACCAAGAACTGGCGAAAATACAACTACATGTATCTTATCACAAGGCTTAAATACTCCGTTCCTCGCATCTTTGTCATAGCAAACTTCCATTTTAGGATCTGCTTTTTCAAATTTGATTGTGCAATTTGCACGATACAATAAAGTTTGTCTTTAAAATTAGACTCGTAGTCAAAAAGGTTCCATTCAGTGTGTTCATCAATACATTTTCTTTTACTAACTTCAAATGACCGTTAGTAATATGACCAAACATCAACTCAAACGGAGTGAAACCAAGAAAGTCCTGAACAACCTCTCTTGCAGCAATCAGAAGAAAAAACAAGTCTCTTTCAAACTTTCTACAAAATATCATATTTATTCACGGCCTGGTGAAATTTTTCCAAGGCTCCGTGAGATTCTGGGTATTATACACTTTTTGTATTTTGTCCAACTTAAGGGTCATTAATCTGCTTCATAATAAGTTGTTCGTTATTCTGTGGATATTGGTCTACATCTAAACTTCTGACAATAGAAGTTAAAATACTTTCAAAATCAGGGATGAAAGTATCAGAAAGGTCCACAGCAGCATTATCATCTTGCTTTTTGACATAGCCATAGTAACCACACATGCTGGATACAGGTCATTATCATCTTCATTGATGTATCATCTATTGCTGAATAACAAGTTACATTTGGGTCAGCAATTAACTTCTTCCCCGCTAAGTAATTTCCTCATAACAACGGAATACCTTCTAAAAGTAACTCGAGACTAACACACACAACAACAGGTCCAGTAATACAATCTTTTTTTCAAATAAATACTCTGAAAGAGTACATTTATACAACCTAAATCTACACCCTTCAAAACATAAGCACCAGCAGAAGAGCTCTCTGACAAAGGCAAGACACCTTCCAAACCAAGTCTGAGAATCTCCAGTGTTTCGTAAAATACGAATACGCAGTAGAGTAGAATTATCATCAACGGAAACAGACCCTTCGGACATGAATGGCTTTAAATCCTTCATGTAAGCACACACAGTTGAACTTAAAACCTGGCTATCAACAAGACAACTCAGTTCAACAGAATTAACGGGCGTCTTACAACCTCTTGGTTGTGTTTTTGATTAATTCATTTCGTTTCTTTAGTTTAAAACATACAGAGATCATGTGACCAGTTTTCTTACAATAAGCACATGTCACAGATGTTTTCTCAAAACGACCGACTTGGGACTCGGCAGAAATCGATAGCTTTGTAGTACTGACAGCGTATCTGTGTAGATATCACATTTCTAACTGGACTGTCAGTACTTTGATTTCTGTATCAACCACTGACCAGTGAAAATTGGACCCTTGAACGTTTTCTTGTGTGTATTTCTCTCATCTAAAAAAAGTTTTTACATCTAAATTCACACAAAGATTTAACTCTTTAACAGCAGTCCCTTAACCCCATAAAAATGTTGATCAACTTCTTTAAAGCGAGCTGTTTGTCAAATACGTCTACTTCACCTCTAGTAAATTCAACATATATGCGATTCAAACTATACATGTATTTAACACCTAAACCTAAAGCGGACTTACAAACTAGAACACTTTGCAGCATAGTCAACCAACCAGGTTTCGGTCATTTCAGTTTTCAGCAATTTTCGCAAACAGAGGAAAATAATAATCGTCAGCTTTGGCAGAAAATTCTGGAACCAAACGAATGATATTTTGCTGCATCAAACTGTTCATTGTTGCTTTCTGAAATTTTAATTCCTTATTTTTCTTATTATGTGTTTTTTTCTTTTATTTCAAGTTCTTTTAATTCAATCACAGCTTTTTAAAATTCTAATTCTCTAGCATGAGCATTTTCTCGTTCTTGTCGCTCCATAATTTTCTCTTTCTTCTCGATCTCTCTTTCTCTGTCATTCTTTTCTTGGAATTAATTTTTCTCAATTCTATTTCTTGTTCTTGTAGATATTCTTTGAATAACATCTCTTGTTCTGTCATTTTTGTTTCATATTAAGTTCCAATATTTTTAGTTAAAATGTATCATCACACGTTTCAATTTTCAACTCGGTAGCCTCTACAGGGAAATATTCAAATTCAATCAATTTGCCAACAAATAAATTCTTATCTATTTTTTTTCATTGAAACTCCTTAATAAACGTTCTAGAATTCATTAGGACATGGACTGTTCTTAAATTGTTTATCTGACTTATTACTATTGCATTTGTTAAAATTTCTATTCTGTTCTTTCTCTCAAGTAAACAAATAACAATAAATGTAAAAGCTTACAACGCCATTATTTTATTAAGTTTTGTTACAAAAATACATATTATGCTAAAATAATAATAAAAACACATCTAAGGCCAAAGAAACAAGTGCATCATAACAATGGCATTATATTTTTGTCTCAAAGTAAAACATTAAGGATAAACCATATTTGTATATATTAAATTTTTGTACAGGAAACAATCAGCAGTGAAAGGTCCCGACCAGAAGTTAAAAGAGTTGCAGGAAGAAAACGACAAACTTCGAGACAGGTAAGATTAGTAATTATTTAATTGATTTCATATTGAAAATTATCAGTGCATAAAAACAAAAAGGGCAATGCTAAAGGGTAGCACAGATAACTATAGACCAACATCACAATTAGGTGTATCTGTACAAAACCGTTATAGTTGATACGTGTTTTACCTTCATTCTGATTTAGCACAATAACTTCAAAAAAAATATTTTGTCAGACATATTAGAACTGAAAAGCCAGGTTCCAAAACTATGTATCAAGTTAAGGTTGACCGAATATTTTATTCCATTTTTGTGTGTTAAAGCAGACCATAAAACATAATGTTCATTAATTAGTCATGATACAATGGTACATGTACGTATTAAAAATATTCAGATTAAGTCAAATAGCTGGCAGTAAATTAACAGAAGGGAACCCAGCTATCGCCGACCTTGGCGATCCAAACAGACCTACTCAACTAGGAGAAAAATTTTCAGAGCTATATGACAATGAATGGACGGATGCTATGGAGGAACTTGTGAACGCCGGAGATGAAAAAACAAACATTAATACATTAAGAACTATAGTCGAGGTAAGTTATTTTATTGTTGTCTTATAAACATTTATATAGGACACAGATAAAACTGTAAAAATAAATATAGATAAAATAATATTATTGTATTGAACAAACACATTTTTTACTACTAAAAATGTGTATAGGGACACATCCATCTCACGGATTTTTGTGTATTGGCTTTAAAACTCACCGAGTGCGTATTAATACGCAATTCATTAAAATACTAATTTTTTTTAAACTTGTTCATTGTTTTGTTTTTAAAATATTTCAGTTTCCTTTACTTTTCTTATATTTGTTTATAATTTGTTAAGTTGATAAATAAATATTGGGTGTTCATCCATAGAGTTGTGAACACCCAACATTTATATAATTATTTATAACTCAATAAAAATTAATAAATCAGAGTCATTGCGAAAATAATACGTCACATAGTCTCTAGTTTATAAACCTTTTGAGGTATTTTAAGGTTTATTTATTTACGTTTATCAATTACTGCATGTATATAATGAACAGCATTTGAAAATAAAAGAAACTTAAGGCAGTTAAACCATTTATTGATTATTTTTCTTCACCTTTTTTTTAATGAGTATTCATCTTTCCAATTAAAAAAACACAACAGTCTCAGTAATTATTTCGTAAGTGCTGAGCATCGAAACTTTCAGTTGTTTAAATAATTGTACAGGAAAAAATAAAAGAATTATAACAATTTCTAATTCTATAAAAGATTGAACATAAAAAAAATAATAATAATCACTGTGGCCATTAAGTTTAAACAATTCTGTTTATTTACCTTTTCTAATTTGCTTATATGTCAGGCATTTCTGCATACGTTTAACGTTAATATAACTTCATAATATATATATAAAAAAAAACAATTGTTGAGCAGTTTCATGAACGTGATTGTAAACATCACACAACATTTAAGCTATTTATTTATTAAATAATTATTTGTTTTAGAAATCGTATGAGTTTGGAAAAACAAGAGCAGCTGACTACGCAAAAGGATTAGAAGAAGCTTTGTTAAAACTCAACAAGAGTATTCAGGTGTGTACTTTGGTTAACCACAATATTTTTTAATAAAATTGGTCCGCTTTTATTATTCCTAGAGCATGTCTCGTGTATTTGAAACGATTCGCATGTGGTCAAAGTGAGCAAATAAGTTAATGTGCGGTTTTTAAACGCTTTAGAGCGGTAATGGCAGTAAAATTATACGAAAACAAAACAGAGAAATAAAAAATATTTATTGCGCACCATCCATTAAATCAACATGACTCGTAATTGTAAAGAAAAAAGAATCACTCAATAAAATCCCTTGTCGATTTATTCAATGATTAGCAATATATTAGCGATCATCGCAGATGCGAGCTATACAGTTATATGCGTGTGTTAAAAAAGTCATGTAATCCATATGAACAAATCCATTTCTATCAGATGGTACTGAGATATCCGAAGAAAATAGATGAGCACTAAAATTAATATAAAAGTAGAGAAAAATTAAAGTGTTTACTTTTTTAAAAACTACAAAAATGTCACAATTTTTTGCAATCCTAAACGCTGTATTTTAAAAAGTTACAGTTTTTTAAGGTCACTAACAAATTAGAGAAAGACGTCACGTGACCAATGTAATGCAGAGGCACAGTTCGAGTGCTCTGAATTAACGTCGTAAACAATATGTAAATGTCCGGTGCTCACATGTAGGCCTCGCCTAAATTCATATTACACTTCCAAAAAAGCTCACAGTGGGTTTAACATATTTTAATAAGCTACCTCCGCCGAATCTATTTACTTCCTGGACACACGACTGCGCGAATCGTTCATTTCTATCGCAGTAAACACGTGTTCTACCATCACGATTCTGTAGCAGGAACCGATATCGTCACTAAACCAGATTCTGTACCAGTTTTGGAATGTCCAGACCTTCAACCTGTTGCATCATCTGGCTCTTTCCCGTCGATGTAACGTCGTCAAATCTGCTTCAAATACGGTCTCCTGGGTCTAATTCCATGCTATCGGAGCAGTTTGGGAGCTAATTCTTTGCAATACAGGTATCCCGACTGCATGTTGTTGTGACATTTCGATTTTGGAGGTGGAATAACCGAGTGTACCGATTTGTGGTCTTAGACGGTCATTAACCGTACCGAACTGTTGGAATCTGGCCCATAGTCTGGAAATGGTTCTCTATTCACATTCTCGGTCCGTGCAACCTCACTTTGGAGAATCCAGCCTATAGTCGTCCGATGATGATGCTTTGGTAGCAGTATCCAACCGCTGCATTGCATAACTTTTACGTTTTGACGAATTGGACCATCAAACCTGTACCATTTTATACACAACCGATAGACGGTTGAGCAGACCACGAATATTTGTTGGAAGCGCTTTAAATATTTCGCGGCAACGCACGGTGTATGTACTCCATTTAAAATACCTGTACATTTAAAAGATTCTGTTGTTATTTTAAATTATAATTGATAATTATTACAAATTAATTGTTATATATTATCGTTATGGGGTTTTCTTAACATATACTTTAATGTATCTTCAGTTTTTAATATCAATGAGCATGAAAGTCCTTAAAATGTTATATATTTTGTTATTTCATATCAATAATGTAACAAACCATTCCATTGGATAATTTGCAGTCTGTATTTTAAGCTACAGTTAATGTGTTTAAGAATAAAAGACTCAGCAGGGCTGTATCAGCAAACGGGCTGTATCCAATCTACTGTTACAGCCCTAAGTTTGATACAGCCCTGGCTGTAATGGTGATACAGCCCGATCAAAAAGAGATTATTTGAATTTTCAATTTTCATGTGCCACAAACAAATGTAAATAGATTGCTAATTACTAAACAAAATGTAAAACATGTAAAATATCAACAGAACATATTATTTAGCACAAATGCTAACAATTACAGGTAAACGAAGTTCATTTTGTCTTGTATACTATTGAACTTGTTTGTTTTCTAATGTTTTCAATGAAATAAAAGTAATAGTAACTTGTGTGTATGGCTGTATCAGAATTACGGACTTCTGACGGACCCGGTACGGACCGTTTATTTGTTACAGCCCTCGCCTTTGGCTCGGGCTGTAACAAGATAAACGGTCCGTATCGGGTCCTTCATCAGTCCGTAATTCTGGATACAGCCATACACATAAGTAACTATTACATAATTATTAATGTATGACCTAATGATTTCAGGTTACTCCTGAAATTTCAAAGCACATAAAAGATCACAGAAAGAATATAGCCATGGTTGTCGCTGATAGCTTGCACAATGTAAGAATCGTTACTAACGGCATCTAAAATAATAAAACGTTAGCCTAACTTTCAAATAAATATAAATGGATTATAAATTTGCTGTATGAACCTAGCATTATATTTTAATATTATAAGTTATATAACGAAAGCAAAACAATCCGAATTGCAACAACACCAACTTTTTACACAATAAACCCTCTCGAAACCTATTTTTATATTATTTTAGCTGATCTTCTAATAGGAAAAGTAGCATACAATATGCTTTGTTCATTTTTTTACAGAATTGTTATGTGTTAGCTTGTTTCATGCAGTGTCTTATAAGTTACTAACAACTTGTGTTTTGTTTTTAGACCTTCCTTAGTTCACATACCGAATACAATATCGGAGGTGATGGAATCAAAATATTTATACGGAAAGCTGTTGCTCTTTGCTGGTTGATGGCCATTCAAGATCCGCCGGTAATACTTGCAACAAAAATGTCAGGAAAATTTGACACTGACCGCTTCCGACATTACACAAAGTCTGGATCAACAGTGGACTACGTAGTTTGGCCTGTTGTATTTTTACATGAAGGAGGTCCGATTATATGCAAAGGTGTTGCTCAAGGGAAGTAACTGTTTATCGCCAAACACTTTGATTAGACATTGAATTATAGATACTGTTGACTTTTGCATTTGTTTAACAGAAAAATATCAATTTAATGATGTATTCTTTAATTGTATAAAAAATACCTAATAAATGGTAGAGTCAAGCACACAGTGGGAGGTCAATAGGTTTTTAATTACTTAACCACAGCCAAAGATTGCCCTCTATGTTTAAATGGTCAAAACATGTATTCTACATAATTTGTACATGAGTATTGTATATTGACAATCTTGCCATTAACTTACAGCAACTGTTAAAAAGGTTTTAGTTTAATTTTAGTTCGATTTTCAATAAGATAGCTTAAATTAATCCTTGTCATGTCATATTACACCTTTGTTGCCTGGTTTTATGTTCTAATTAAGTTTTTAAAAGTGGCCACAAAATTGCGGTAAATGCCGGCTTATCACTTTTATTATATAATTTATAAATTTTTCCCACATGTTTGGGTCAAGTTAAAAAAAATGACACAACTATGATTGATTATAAAACTTGTTCCAGTCATTTCAAGGATGAAAATGAAACAATAGAAAATTGTCAGATTTTTTTTTTGCATTGTTTTTGGTTTTTTTTTGTTTGGATTAAATGGGATTTAACGCCCACTTTCGGCCATTTTTAGCTCTTTCATTGCGTCCAGTTTTTGTTCAGAACAAAAAGCCCGTGAAGGACTACCTTCTGAAAATATACGACTTGCGGCAAGAAAACTGACAGTCCTTGTCAATTAAAGATGTAGTCGAGCACACCATGCCACATTTTAAAAGGCTCGAGCAAGCAACGACAGTGTTGATATGGAAATAAAAACTCATATTTTGATGGTGGCAGTAACAATTTCCAAGTATTAAGTCCTTTTCTATTCTAATTTTGTTTGTTTCTTTCTTAACTGGTCTCATCCTGGATATTGCTGATATAATGCTCGATGGACGTTGAGCAAGAAATTTCTATACAGAGGTGTATATGACCGATTAAAATGTGTATTAAGTCGTCGTTTTCGATCTTATGGCCGATTGAACTGGGTAGTTAGTCACCGATTATTGATCTGACGGACGATTTAACTGTGTAGGTAATCACCAACTATCAATCAGACGGCGGATTAAACAGGTTAGTTAGTCGTCAAAGAGTATTTATCTGATGGCCAATTCAACTGTGTATAGTTACTCCCGACTATCGATCAGACGGCCGGTTGTACTGGATAGTTTGTCAACGACGATTGGTCATGTGACCGAATCAACTGGGTAGATAGTCACCGACTATTAATGAGATGGCTGAGAGTAGTCAATTACTATTCGGCACATGGCCGAATCAGCTGGGTAGATAGGCACCGACTATTAATGCGATTGCCAAAAAAAACCTGGTAGTTAGTCAACAACTATCGATCTGATGGCCGATTAATAATTACCGGCACTGCTGTTGTGAGTTTGAACCCCGACTCCGGTTAGCTTATTCAACGACAGCCTACAGGAGATCCCGTCACTAATTACTGTTGAGAAAGTTGACACCATGTTCATTGATTGATTGGATGTTTGCTTTACGTCCAGCGAGCAGTATTTCAGCTATATTCAGGACGGGAACAAGTTAACAAACAATACATCAATTGAAAAAGGGATGGGATGGGACACAGGGAACACAATTTTGACTGCCACTGGAAAAGTACGGAGTATCGGGTAGGGTCGGAGAATTTAGCCTTTTGTAGCGGCTACAATGAGCCTACGACACCATGTTCAAAACACACATTTATTCCACTCCAGTGCATACAATATACATCCATATGTATACACATATACATCATAATATACATCTCCCTCTTAACAAAAAACCACGCGTGTACTGTTTCAAAGTCTAATTAGTTCGCCCTTTCCCAAAATAAAAGTCAGCGTAGAACATTATTTGGATTTTTAATTCTTAGCATGTGGTAACATAAAGTTTATTAATAGCTAGTCACTTTTTAATTTTTAGCATGTGGTAACAGAAAGTTTATTAATGGCAATCAAAACAAATAAAAGTTCTCCATCACGTCTAAAGATAACGTGTATTCCTTGCTGATGCAAATACAAATATTTTATTAGCACAAACTTATGGTAAAGTACATGGTTAAGGCACATATTATATAAACGTCTCTTTAGACGTAGACTCTTTAGACGTTTATATAATATTTTGAACTACCTGTATTGTGTTTTACACGATCCCAGTGGACTTATATCATTCCATCACCGAATGAAAAAATACTTGAAGCATTTAAAGTTAAACGCCACTGATGAGTCTTAAGTAGACGAAACGCGCGTCTGGCGTAAGGAATTTGTCACCTTGGTAATTTTGATTACATCTTGTTGGAATATTTGAGGAAAGCCAAGTAACAGCACGGCACGTCCGCGGCTGGCGGACTTGAAAAGCAACTATTTTGGGTTAAGTTGGAAATGAGAAAGTTTAAGATTAATATGTTATGACTTGTTTACGTCATTTATTTATATTGACATTCAATGACTAAGGCCATTCGTTGGTCAGTCTTTGTCTAAATTAAAATTAAAAATAAATCTAAAATATAATATTATATATATAAATATATATATATATATATAATATTCTGTAAAAAGCTCTATTGAGCTTGTGTTATATGTAGTATATTGTGTCGAATGAAAATAACGCTTTCGTATTCGCATTTGTTTAAGGGGATGCAGGACACTTTCACTGAAAATAATTTGTCAATTAATTTTCTTTAAATTCGCCATATATTTAGTTTTTTCATACACGTTATCATAATTCAAAATAAAAAATAGGGATTTCAGTGCATATTTTTGAGGGATTGAGCACTGAAATTTCAAATTTTCTAATAGGTTATACAGAGAAGAGAATAAAAAAGCACTAAAATAAACGATAACAAAAATTCTGTCAAATGAAATTTTCTGAATTTTTAATATAATGTCAAGCAATTGGTATACATTTTAGTGATAGAAAGAAAAATAGGGGTCTCTGAGTTAAATTTTTGTCCATTGGGGAAAAACTTAAAAAATTTCTAAAAAATGGTATAGTGTGGTCAAAATTACCTCCCGTGTTAAAAATGTCATTTTCATTATTTTTTCCAATACCGAACTCATTTATGCAAAAACTTTTTATTTCAACCATTAATAAATTGAAGTTATAATATAAGTAAAAGAATTTCATTTTTATTTTCAATTTTATTTAAATTGATTTTTTTAATGGTGTTTTATCGCCAATTTCAGCAATTTTTCAGCTATTTCATGGCGTCCAGTTTTTATTGGGGGAGGAAGCCGGAGTACCCGGAGAGAACCCCCGACCTGCGGTAGGAAAACTGGCAATCCTTGTCAATTTATTTAAATTGAGAGTTAATAATGAAAAGAATGATTATTTAATTTACCATAAATGTTCTATTTTGAAATTTTCACAAAAAAAATGGCGGATGGTGTCCTGCATCCCCTTAATGTAAAAAAAAACTGCAACATGTAAAGTCATCAGTGTTTTTTTAGAATTTTGGGAAAATGTTTCGATCGCGTGTAAATAATATTTCCACGCAAAACCGTCATTTTAACCTTAATTTTGCTAATGCCGGATGTAGAAATGTTCATTATATCTTTATCTATTGCAATAAAATCTGCTTCCTTTCCCTTTTCCAGCAATCCCACGATATCTTCCTGTCTCATAGCGTAAGCACCATTTATCGTATACATTTCTATGGCCTGTTTACGGGTCACTGATTCGTTTCCTCTCGAGACTGCGTGTTGAATGCCTACGAAGGGATTCAAAGTACTGACGTCCCAATCACTACTCAACGTCACTTTGGCCCCAGTTTCCGCAACACTCTTAACTGGTATATAATGTTCCGCTCGTTCTCGTCCAACAAGTGTCTGGACATGGTGTTTTTCAGATTCAAGGGTAAATTCGCCAGATACCTGAAAATCTGCGACAACGCCTATTTGATTAAACCTTGGAATATCGTTTGGATCAACAAGCTCTAAATGGGTAATTCGATGACGGGTATCTGTAATTCTCGTGTTTTCTACCGCGTTTAATACTTCATGCACTGCGCGATCTCCAATAGCATGAACATGGAAATCGAACTGCTTTCTATCCCAAAAACTCTGAATGCGTGTCATATATTTTTCTATGCGTGCTTGGCTGAAGTAATTAATTCCTATATTTTCTTCGAGACCTTTTAAGTTTATTTTCTTAATATAAGGTTTCAATAAAGCGGCGGTGGTACTTTGAAGTAAACCATCGGAGTACATCTTTACTTGATTTTGTCTCAAAAAGCACTGATTATCACAGTGGTAATTACTATGCAAGTCTTTTAACTTTTGGATTTGTTCCTCGTCATCCATGTGAGGATATATCCAAAATCCTAAAATAGCTCTCACTGTTAATGTTTTATTCTCACATGCGCTATGCCAAGCTTTTTGATGATCCTGTTTCCAAAATACTCTTGCATCACAGATGGACGTGATTCCATTTTTACGCAATTGCTCAAGACCATACAATAATCCCTCGTAATTAAACTGGTCCATTTTCGGCGAAGGCGCCAACGCTATATCCATTATTTCTATCCCTTCATTTTCAAATAATATTCCATTGGGTTCGTTAGTTGATGGATCTCTCATTATTATACCCCCAGGACGATCTGGTGTTTGACTGTTGATTCCAGCCAACCGCAACGCCTCTGAATTCACCCATACAGAGTGAGAAGTTTCTTCCATCATAATTGCTGGTCTGTTTGGAATTGCTTCATCAAGAATCTCCCTCGGACTTCTCCCACCTTTTGCAATATGTTCAAGCATAGCTCCAATAGAATGGCCGTGTCCGAGAATCCATTTTGTTCCTTTCTGCTTTTGTGCTTGTTTTCGTATTATTGAAACCATGTCTTCTGGAGGTGTTCCATACGGAAGTTCACACGTTCCACCGACTTCGGATCCAGCTTCAAGCGGATGAATATGAACATCATGAATCCCTGGGAGTACAGTTGCTCCATTTAAATCATATATCACACTCGTCCCTGTAAAAATACAAAGCAAAACTTTAATATTGAGTTCATAACATCCACCCAGTAAATTAACTAAAAGGCAAGAATAGAAAATCAAAATACTGGCGGATTTTTTTTTTTTGTTAATAGATTAATATTTTCAATGTCCTCAGTGTTTTATTAGAGGTGGACATGTGGTTAAGGTAGTTAGTCGTCATATCGTTTATCTGTATCCGATATTCGCCAACAGGTACATGTAGCTCGGCTAGATTATAATAAATGTGTCTTGAATGTTCGTATTTGCATTTGATTTAATATGGATGAATGTTAATCAACATTTATGAAAGGATTTTATTTTATTCTTTTGAAATGATTTAGTTTGAAAGTACCTCCTATATGATATCCGTGTGCCTCTTCGTTTGAACCCACATGGAGAATAATGCCGTTCTCTGTGACAATGGCTTCCCGAGGACACGTGTCCCAGTCGGCGGTAGCTACAGTGTAAATCTTTCCATGTACGTATATGGCTCGTGATGAAGTTGAGACATTTGACATTATGCGAGCTTATCACTGAAAAAAATTTCAACGTTGGTATATTGTATAAGATAAAACTGTTAGGTAATTCAGCAAATGTTTTACAATCTTGTTAATCACAAACTGTAATATAATGCATTTAAATAACGTCATTTTATTTTAAAAAAATAATATAAACCTCAAAATACATTAAGAATAAACAACTATAATAGTGAGAAAGTAAGTTGCATTTGAACGATGAAGTGCGCATATGCTCTTATTTCAAATTTTCTATTTCGCTCCGAATTAATAGACAACAGGGGTTCAATCATTCTGTGTTAGATTGCTGATTGGTGGTTTCTGTCTAGTTGTACTTATTATATTATTGGGGACTACAAATTTTAACACACTCTCGCTCGCTCTTTCTTTTCTGTTTGTATTTCGCTTTTTTGTTCACTGTCTCTTTCTTTTCCTTTTTAGCCCCTACGTCTCCTCTAGATCCGCCAGTGAATTAGATAATTTTATTTCATTGTATTTTAGACAACAATGTTCAGTGTTTGTATTTTAACATCTGATTATACCTTAAAAAATACAATTCATTTCAGTAAAATGCAAATACATTGTGGATAAAAATGATAGATGACAGCTTAAAATTCTTCATTTCAATTGCCTATAATATTTGGTAAAACATGAACTAAAAGAAACGTCTATTTTTAGCGAATGAAAACCGTCGGAGTGATTTCCCCTTTTTGATCAATTCGTAAACATACATGATGTATGTATGTATTAAATAATGAACCGAGTTATTATTGTAATGATGATGTAATAAATATTCAATATATTATTTGATTTTTGATTTTTATTTGAGGTACAGAGCATTCAACACATTTAAACACACACACAAATGAAATACACACAACATTGATTTACCTGTGTCAGGTTGAACCAGTTATGTCATGGTTGAACGAACTTTCCGGTTAACGGTCTTTTATGACATTCGGGTACATGATATGCTTAAGTGTTTTATTTTTATTTTGGGTATTGTTATTAGTAGTTAGTTTGACATCTATGATTGTTTTAATTAATATTGCACCTTACGGCCATTGTAATTGGTTTGCTGAGGGAGTGGGGAATAGTTTTTTTTTTTTTTTTTTTTTTTTTGGGGGGGGGGGGGTGTATAGATAAGAGCTTCAACATCACGGGTAGTAGTATTACACATTAACTGAAAAACAAATAAGAGAAACTTTTTTTTCCAGCTGTAATTTTTGTTTTATTATTTATATATGATTTGCAGCTACCTGTTGTCGGTGTTTTGTTACATCAATTGCAATTTTACTGCGTTGGCGTAGCTAGGTTCTGATTGCAGTGCACGCAAAACCTACGGAAGGGGGTCTGGGGCCATCCAAGGCCCCCAGCTGATCCAGGGCAGCGCCCTGTTAGGTTTTTTTTTTTGGGGGGGGAGGGGGTGTTCCGCGGATATAGTCTTTTAGAATTTAATTTTAAGTGTATGAAAGCCTACTTTTCCAATGAAATTGACCTAGTCACGAGCATTTAAAACCTTATTTCATTGCATTTTATAATACTTTTTTTGTAAGAATTTTCAATCTTCCAGACAGGGATGTTCTATGATTGATTAAAGGAATTAAGACAAAATGATATGAATAGCGAGAGTTTTCCGAAAAATCATATTTTAAAAACGAAAAAGAAAATAAGTGAACAGACGATCAGACAAAAAAAAAACACAATATATCGCGGAACAATTTGAAAGTAGGGTATCTATTAAATTGCAACTAAAATGATGACTAAAGTCGACAGAAAGTAGATTTATTTTATTTTATGTCAGCATCATTTTTCTGCGTTTTGCATTTTCCGAATTACGTCATGTAGTAAGTAGGAGAATTTCCGGACTGAATACTACCCAGACAAATAGAATGAGTATGGTTGGATACTTTTTGGATTGTAAACTACCCAGAACATATGGAATGAGTAGACCTCTTCCTCTTCCTCTTCCCTTGCGTTTATTAAAAAAATGCCGTTTCGTTTGTGCAGGCAGGTGCGTCGTTGCGTAAATGGTAGCTACGCCACTGATCTGCATGTATATATAAATATTTTATTGAAATTTTAATTGCACTTATTCAGGATATAAAATTATTTACGTTACTGTCGGTACGCAACATTCATATCTGTACTATTTTTCCTTCTAAATACACAATCAATTTATTCCAGTAAACATAACATTCCGATTTTGATTAAAATCGGCCATTTAAATATACAAAACATTAAATAATTATGTTGTTTTCTATTCCTGTATGAGATATGACATTTAAACTGTTATTGATATTTTATTTCGCTAAAATATTTTCAATTGATACCTATAACCACCCCTTCGCCCCCCCCCCCAAAAAAAAATAAAATAAAATAAAAATAATAAAGCAAAAACAAAACAAACAAAAACACAAATTGTGCTATTACATCCTGAAACATTACGAAGTCAAGCACCAGGCTTAAACGAAACATGCAAACTTAAGACAAAACAACAATCATCAAGAACATACCAAGGAACAAAAGCAGAACAACACGAATCCACTAAAAACTATGGGGGTACACGTGTGTCACTGGAATAGTAAGCATTGATAAGAGCCCCGTAATGAGGTTAAAGGACGGAAAGAGACAACGATATTAAATGCAGATCTGGAGTTTTTGGACCCCCCATTCATAGCACTGTAGGACTTCCCATGAGGGGACTACAACGTAGCTCTCGTGAATACACGTACCTATTAAAGTTGTTTTGTGGTTAGTAGTTTTAATAAGTATACAGGGTCCTTATCGTCAGTGTTTAGATGAACATAGGCCGACTAGTATTATGTCGGGGAAAAAACAGAAAGGTTATATGGAGAAATTCCGACTAGTCATGCGGAAGCAAGGGATGACGTTCGTTATTATCATGCAACAAACTTTATAAAACAATCATCAGTTCTGCCTACATTTCTGTTCTTGCTTTGTTTTTGTAGCGTATGTCGCAATAGAATATTATGCATGATTTTCAGTATTTTGCCTTATACTTTACCTTAGTCAGAATGCCAGAGATACCAGAGTAGAAATGCACCTCGAACATAACTAGATGTTGGTTTAACAAATCCAATCTACCATGATTTTATCACAAGACCAAATAATTTTTGCAATGGAAAGTCGTCTGCTTCAGTTTTGTTTAATTCAAAGGAATTGTTGCATCTCCACTATAGTTTGATATATTCCGTAAATAAATGATAGCCACGTTTTATAAACAATTGGGTTTTTTTTCAAGAAAATTAAACTGCAACTATCATGTCAGGACTTTGCAAACATTTGTACAGTAAGGCGCAAGTTAATAAGAACTTTGCCATTACTTGTAGGCACTAAAACATGAATCAACAGAAACCATTTTCCTCAGATTTGCGAACCGTAATAAACACCATACTCACACAATGTCAACTTAGAATATGTATCAATTTCATATTTCTATAGGGACGTTCGTCTACTATTGATCACGTGGTCTGTCAACACTGAGATTGTGTGTTCGATTCTCACAGGGTGTACTCGACTCCAATCTTAATTGACCAGAATTGCCAGTTTTCCTACCGCAGGTCGGGGGTTTTTTCCTGGTACTCTGGCTTCCTCCCCCCAAAAAAACTGGACGCCATGATATAGCTGAAAAATTGCTGAAAGTGGCGTTAAACACCATCAAACAAACAAACAAAACATATTTCTATAAGGGGAAATAATCCATTGCTTCAACAGCATGATTTGCTTATATCTTCATCTGAAGTTTCAAAACTATACTTAAAAGACATGCCGATAATTTGACCTGACGCATATTATATATGAAATAATTTTAGGTCTTATTGACGATTATATAGAACCGTTTTTGCAGGCAATCATTATATTTTTCATTATTACATTTAATTTTGTTTTGGAAAACACAATAAATTACATGTTGTCCTCCATTAAGTTATGAGAAAGTTATTTCCCCGAAATATTCCATTAATCTTGCCATGCTTAGAATTTAAAGTGAATTAAGGCATGATTAAGTTGTTGCTGGAGTAATAAATTACCAAATCGAAAGATTTGGCAGTAAAGGATAATTGAAAAAGTGTGTTGTAGCGCAGCAGATCATTAAATATAAAATTGCGTCCTTGATTTTCTGTGTTTTATCGCACCGTAGCATTCCGCTGATTGTAATGAATTGCGGATGTTTAGAACCAAAATAAATGCCAACATTAATTTGTTTTGTCTTGGTCGTTTCGTAAATTGTATAAATATCATTTAATTAATGTGATCTGAAACTTACCAGCTAGCGGACAGCATAAATAATAAAAAAAATAAAAATAAAACAAAGACAATTTAAAAGAAAAACTTCTGTAAAGTTAGGCGCTACAGAAGATTAAGCTTTCCATCATTATTACATGTAACAACACCCGTTGTGTTTGATCTGAGAATTTACATATATTCACTTCAACGTATCAATTAAATGTATAGTATATTTTTAATTTTATATTATAATTTGAAACCTCTAGTCTATCATGTGTCTTTACAAATGAGTGTGACGTTGTACGAAAAGCTAGTGTTATTTAAACTAAGAAACTTTATTGCACTTGCAATAAAAAAGTCAACAAAGACGTTTAATTTAAAATCAAATAGATTAAATATGCAAAACTGTCCTCTTTATTGTATATGTGAGAAAATCTCTGTATTTGAACATGCGTATTACTTAATTAATTTATTAATTTGATTGGTTGATTGTGCTTATCGTGGAGCAAATAATATTCTTCAAAATTCATCAAGTGCATTTAGAAATATAAGGTCAACGTTAGTGAAATTTTGATTTGCATAGGAAAAAAGGGTTGGGGTAAATGAAGGGGAAAGTAAATGTAGCCTTGGCACTGTATGGACCACTATAGTGATGAGCTTTCTACATGGCAATGTGCGTTGTAATCCATGAGGCTAAATATACCCACAGCTATTTACCTGAGGGCGGCGATATATTTGTATTCACTTTCGTTGCTAACGATGAATAAAGGAGAAAATATTTCAAAGTACACTTAGTTACCATAAATGAACATAATTTTGCTACAAGTATGTTAATCATTTAACTTGAGTGAAAAAATAAGATGATGTATCAGGTTCGACTGCAAAAATGCTTGGGTGATATCGAAGTTTCATGTAATAATAAAGTTTGTTGGTATTCTGATTACGGAAGTTAATAATAGAGGGAGACCATCTTTATCCTGGTACTAAGTCTTTCGTTGACAGCTGTATCGACGAGCGTAGCTTTGAAAAATCGGAAACCAGAATAACAGGCTATTTTGTGTAGACAATTCTGGAGTATGCCGAAATTTTTAAGATTCAATAAATAAATGTTATGTCAATAATTTAATTGAACCACGTAAATATTAGTTTCTCATTCAAGTATATTTATGAATAAATATATGATAAAAGATTACATGTGCGCAAATTTAGAAATTGGCAATCAAAACTAGCCAAAACTGTAGGGCTTAGCTTTACATAGAACTTTATGGAGGACAAGTTCAAAAGCCTTCTTTTATAGAAATCCCTTTGACAAACGTATGCAGAATGCAGAATAAATCGGCGGCGAACTGATGCTTTGCATCAAAAGTTTTCTTGTTCTCAATTGTGCTGCCTTCAAATAAACCGATTTTCTTACCAATTCTTACGCATGACTCAAATTCATAAAATTACAAGGATCTTACGATTTAGTCACTATTTCTGAGCGTTTTACGAGTGGTTACGAGTAAATACTAGCCATTTACAGTACATCACAAGTTTTTGTTATGAATTTACGGCAAAAAAGTTGACCATTTGTTTCGAGTTCATACGGATATGTTACTACATTTTAACAGATGTTCATGAGTGGTTCCAGTATATAACAGAATGTTAGGTTCATATAAGCCTTTACGTGAACATGACCACCTGTTAATGTATCGTTACAAGTAGTAGTAAGTTATTTCATTTGCAAAAAACGTTTTCAATTCTCAATGTATTAACATTTCCAGCGAAACAACATGACATATGAGAGAAACATTTTGAAGTTCTAGTAAAGATTTCTACAAGTATTGGCTCTAGATGCGGTTGTGCGTAGGGTTCTTAAGAGCCATGCTAGTATTCTATATTTTACTTTTTGACGTCTTGATTAAACTGAAATGAAAAGTTTAATCTTGCTGATTTAAGACGTAAATCGTTGAGCACATTAAATTTTATGTTTCAGCTAAGTTCTCTTAAATATACATAAAGTAATCGTGATAACTCGTATCAATCCGTAAAGCTGCTGCTGACGATTTTTTAAGCTATCGAAATAATCCGCCGTAAACAAATCTTAAACTAACCATAGCAAATCCTAAAACAAATTATTTACGAGACAATTACGGATTCTTGCGAGTAGTTTACGTATTGTTACGACCAATTAACGAAACATATTTATGTAAAATATAATGCTGGGATAATCGCAAGAAAATTGTTGACATGTCCGTCAAATTCCACCTTTTTTCACGAATGTCTACGAGTTCTGACGAGTTATTTACGAATACCAACGAGGTAGGTACGGTAGCTCGAGATTGATTAAGAGTCCGTGAATGTAGAAGGCAAACTTTTAAATTGTTTCCAGGAGATTTAAAACCATATCACAGCCAATATCACGGCGTCCAGTGTTTACTGAAGTTGGAACCCTCGACTTTCGGTAGGAAACCAGGAACAATTTATGTTGGAGTTGGGCACACTTAGCTGGAACTGATTAATAGTAGATGAGTATCTACTTTAGCCCCTGGGCCATCAAAGACTCTCCACTGTTCAGACGTTCAGTTTTCATAACGTATAAATTGCAGTTCAGATTTATATTTGATGACCTTCATATATCATTATTAGAAGTGACATTCAGTTTTCTTTCTTGTTTTCTTTGGATTTGTTGTCATTGTGAGAAAATCAGTTCTACTAAGGTCAATATCTCAATTATCAACAATGATGATATATAGCTTTTTATCCGTTTAATTTGAATAATTTCCACATTTAAAGCGTCCCAATACAGTCCTTTACATTGAAAAGAATAATTACCATTCTGTACAAAAACGTAGAATACTATTCATCCAAACAGTTTGCATGTGACTAATGTTTTTAATATTCATATTAAGATTTTATGTGATTTTATTACATCTTTCTCAGAACTCAATAAAAGTTATCGAACGGTTTTAAAAAACAAACTTTGCTTAAGACGCTCTTTGTTTTATCCTCAGCCTGAATTTCTGTAAATCTGACACTCTAACAAACACTGTGTTATCACGCTACATAAGATTTTGTTTCAATAATTCAATCTCTAATACACGAAAAAATCTATTCTTTTATTTGTATATTGGGTTTATATATTGAGTTTGCTATTTAATCAATGAATTCCCCCCTTTAATAACATTTCTCATGAAACAAAAATATAACATCAGTACTAAGACAATAGCCAAAAAGTTTGAGAGATCCGTGATGCTGACGACTAAGTGTTTCTACATGTAGATTCATTCAATATTATAAAACATATTCTTATTGCCAGCACTATCAGCCGGGGCCTCGGTGACCGAGTGATTAAGGTAGTTCGTCTAGTATTGTTCACGTGGTCTGTCAACACTGAGATTGCGGGTTCGAGTCGAGGCAGGCATTCAAAAACACAAACACAAACGAGAAAGAAAGTGATCCGAACCTAATAATAACCATGGGTGACACGGGTGCTCCGGACCAGTAAACACCCATCGGGGAACTCATTGTCATGTGTAGGAAAAATCCCAGAAATAGGAAACACTACCTGACCCAGCGAAAAGTCTGATCGTATTCGAGAGATTGACTTCCAGTAACGATCAAGTAAGTCATGGTGACGACAATAAAACTTCTGGAGAGATAAAATCAACCTTGGAACAACAAACCCTTGATATGTTGATATGAGGCGTCAGCCAATCCACGACATTATAATCTCTTCAAACACTCGATTTGGTATAGCGAAAGTCGTAAACGCTACATTGACAGTATTTTTAACAGTCAGAATAATCTGTGTCAAACCCAACTTCGATGTTTTACAAGTCGTAGTGAGTATTGGAAGACGTTAATGCCCATCAATCACCTAGTTTGGACCTCTCTGTTTTGCCTTAATATCATCAGTATAAAGTAGCTCTTATTATAATTAATCTATGTTCTATCTATTAGTTTACACGGTTTATGTTACTTTAGATAATGATAGTATATTTGTTTACACGTCAGTGTAGGCCAAAAAGTTCACATGTCGCGTCATGTTAGAGACATAGTAATCAAACTAGAGCAGCTAGAAGAGACAATGTATATAAATTACTTATATCGAAGAGTAATTACTAATTTCTTCTTCAATGATGTATTCCAGGAATGGAAAGAAATGCATGTCTATGTTTGAATGGATATTTACATGTATATCAACGCTAATCCTGGGCCAATTAGGAAGAATTGAAATGAAGCAGAATACATATGTATTTAAAAAAATATTTATTTATAAAACTCCTCATAAAAATATTTTTTTGAGTTCTTTTCTCTTCACTGTCATTGTTAGTGGTTTACAACCGTAACTCATATATATTGATTGAATGATGTCAAACCTCTACAACCTGTCATACTAAGGAGCACGAATTAAATGTTACATCAGTATGTTTAAAAATGGCGGCCATCTTGGTTGCGTGCAGAAATAATCTATACCAATTTTGGAGGTAAATTATGGGTTTCTCTTTTTTTGCAAAGTATATTTGACAATGTTCGACAGACAACGGACGAAAAGTGACGTGGACCAAAAGAAATAATAAGGGATGGAGCAGACTTAAGTCGGAATAGTTGTATGCAGGTGATAAATAATAGATAGCTTAATACGTAGTCTTTCGTTCTCTTACTTATAGGACTAAAACATGCATGTAGTGGATATAATATGCCGCACTTCGCTTTTATTGATTTAAAATATTTTCATGTACTCGGTCGATAACGTAAGATGATAGAAAGAGTTAACGTCAACACTTCAGTATGCGAATCAATTTAAATAAATTTATGGAACATGGAAACGCTTTCGCAAAGCACAAAAAGACCAGGAATACGTTATAGATGAGTTATAAAAAGACAGGTCTGAAGTTAGCAGTGGGTTCGATATTCGATATTCGACATTCGAATATCGAACCCACTGCTAACTTCACACCCGTTATAAAAAGACCGTTTTGCAGAAGCACTGTTTATCAATTTTGAGCTTTATTCGGGCAAGGTGTAATCTGCTGAAACTGTAATTCACAAGTATAAGTAGTTTTCCGCTGAAGGTTAGAGGTTTTCACTGGGTAGTCAGGCTTTCTCGTCCAATAAAAACTGAACGCCTTGATATAAATGTACTTAAAACAATTCTGTAAGTGGCGATTTGTTAATTCAAGCAGGTTGTGAAATATTATATTATTAACAAAAAAAAAAAAAAAACAAAAACAAAACAAAAAACAAAAAACAAAACAAATATTAAGAAATACAACGGTTTCCATCTTGAATTTTATATATCTATCGCATTTCAAACACGAACGCAAAGCAGAATGGTGTTTAATAATGAGTTCAGTCATATATAATTTAATCAATATGGCTAAACGTTTGTAACGTAAATCGTAAATCGTCAAAAGAAGATAAGATTAACCAAAGACGAACATCATACATACATTAATCACCCCTAGAAAGGAAAGGAAACACAAAAGCAAACATCAGAAAAACAATTAGAAAGAACAAAACTACAATTTGATGATATCTGCTATATAGATTTTCAATCAATATTTTGAAATAACACATTTTTCGTTGTTTTCCTAAATAATAAATGTCTACCATGATCGCAGTGCATGTAATGCTACAATAAAACTTGCATAATTGACTCGCCACCTACCAACCCTTTCGTAAAAAGGTAATAAAATGGAAAACAAAACAAAACAAAATCCACACACACACACACAAACATAAAGCAATATAATTCATTGACGTAATGTAATCATTAGGCATTATAATATTATATTACGCTGTATGTCTAATATAATTTTGTAATATAATATTAAACGTTGATCAATACGAATGACTTGTAAGACAATAAGGCAGCCGACTAGTAAAGCTTAGTAGAAAAATTACGACTAAATATCAATATCATCTCAAAAGTAAGAACAATCTGTCACTTTGACAGATAAAAACTGTAATGTTTTGAGAATGTCTAATAAGTGTGAAAAACTTATTAAATCAAAGCAAAGCCTTCCGAAGATCCCAATACCAGCTCCAGTAGAAAACATGAAATACAACATATGAACCTGGGAACATGTATCGCGATATCATATCTATCCTGCTGACACTATTTCCGATATCTCGATCCGCTCTAGCCACGTTTTTGTTCCGGAAATTGTAATTTCCAAGCAAACACCGAATAAACAAATCATAGAAACTATATCTTTTGAGTTTCGCTACCGACTGTAATATGCCATTTGGTTTGGAACCACCTGCCAGGTCTGCTGCCTGCAAATAATTAAATATAAAAAATGTTTAAAATTCTAAACCAATTTATCCCTCTAATGTTTATACATTTGTTTATACCATACGAAGTGAAATCATCATCGACATTAAAAAAAATATCATAAACATAAAAGAACGCTTAAAACAAATCCGCAAATTCAAATACAGGTAATATGTCAGTAAAAAAATTCGACATAATAAATATACATTTGTTGAGAATTTGCTCTAATGATTTGGTTCATACAGTCTACATCAAAATAAACTGGATAACAAATGTATGTTAAAAGAGATAAAACAAACAAGTAAGGTTCATTAGTGCAAAAATTGGGACTTATACATTAGTAACACATATTTCTCACATTTGTTTTTAAACATGTTGTCTACATTAACGGAATATATTATTATTCAAAGCTCGTTTGATAATCTTGGACATACTGGGAAGGTTCCAAGTGCTTAACATACAGAGCCGCCCATCGCCACCATAGGTTGCAGATAAGGGAACCGATTGTTTGCGGCTGTCCGGCGTACCATAGTAGGCAACTGTTAGCACGTTGAAGACCAGTTGTGTAGTTGTCGATAAGAGAAGGCCTGGTATGGCTGCTTTAAAAACGCTACATATTACGCCTTGTCAATTGAGATTACCTTCCCTTTAGTCTTTTTCATTTACCGATTTAATTAATGTTTTGCAAACCTGCAAGCCTTTAATCGTCCTGCATAGAGGGGCCTCGGTGGCCGAGTGGTAAAGGCAGTCTACTGATGATCACGTGGTCTGTCGACACTGAGCTTGCCAGTTCGAGTCTGAATGCGGGCAGGGTGCTCTCGTCTCTAATCTAAATTGACAAAGATTGTCAGTTTTTCCACCAAAGGTCGGAGGTTTTCTCCGGGTACTCCGGCTTCCTTCCCAAATAAACACTGGACACCATGATATAGCTGAAAAATTGCTGAAGTGGCGTTCAACAACATTCAAACAAACAAAAGCAAAGTCGTCATGAATATAGCTGACATACTGCTCGGTAAGCAAACATCCAAACAATCAATATTATCTTCGTAAAATAGTTCACTTCAGCATACTCTATCATTGCTGCCATGTTATAGACAATACATACATTTAGATAAACATCTAAAGCCGTGTCATAAGGAACTCTGAGTAATCGATCTCTTACCATCATGCCTGTAGAGGCCAAGGATAAAATTGGTGTCATACCTGAAACAATTACAAGACCACACTGTAAAAAGAGGTCAATACTTAATAATTTTTTTATCTTCAGAGAGCATTTCACGTTTGTTAATTTGAGTTTCAAACAAATACATTCATATACTGTGGTGATCGAAACATTAATCAAATTTTGAGGAAAGCGTTCTATATATGTATATTTTCGTAACTTCGTATTTTATTTTTACAATTTGTATATTTCACGGAATAATACGCAGGATTTTCCGGTCATTTTGAAATAACCGCTCATTACTGGTAAAAAGACTTTATGAATTGATACACTGCGTTAGTAAGTTTACTATTTCTATTTAGACAAATTTGATTACCGTTTAGATAAATGTATCAGTTTGATATAAGAGGTATAAAATATTCATAATTACAACGGCTATAGCTGCATGTACAAATATAACAATTATAATAGACATAAATGACCCTGTACATTCATCAGGTCTATTAAGAAAAGGATGTATAATTCAGCAAATTAGAAAAAAACCTTATGCTACTACTTTTGGGAATCAAACGAAGATTGGTTATTTGAAGTATGTGTAATATCTTGTTTCTATGCGCTGTGAGGTTCCATTAACATATTTACATATACACATATTTTTATAACAATCTTAAACACTCGCCTTCTACTTATAGTTGAACTTTTAACCCGGATTTTGCTTTGCATTCTATATACAATTTTAATCCAGATAATGTTAATCGCGGAACTAGTTGGTCAAAGAATATTACGATGGCGATTCAGTTTTTTAATAGTATACCCACCTAATAACACTCTAGCTGGAGCAGCATCTCTGTTTATCCAGAACGAGACCTACGACAGACAAACAATAAGGGTACATGACAAATACGTCTGAAGCACAAAAAAGCCCAGATGACGTTTCAGGTGAAAATAAACTTCAAGAACGGAATGATTGCCTTTAAAAATGAAGAACATATGTCCGAAAAGGCCATACAATTGTATTAACAGACGGTTAAACATGACCTCACTAAAATGAGGGGGAAAAAGATTCTACGGGCGGATAAGCAGTACAACATGTTTATATAGCATCATTCATTTTGCTAAATGCAACTGTCAAAGTCTATTAATGAGGTAAAAGAAATTTAAAGGGATAACGAAAGCATAATTAATTACCGCGTTATATGTGAAACATACCGCATTTAATCTATTTATGATTGCAACCTTATATCTTTCATATTCAAGAAATTGTGTGGTTACAATAAACAATTTGCAAGTGGTAAGATTATAAGGATATTGCGAATTTACTATTTTATTTCCTGTGTATTATGACTCCTTCATTCAAGTCAATGTAACAATATCAACTACTAGTATGCCCAAAGTACATTTTCAATTGCCTGTAAAATTTAAACAGAAAAGCATTAATTAAAATTTCAAAAATGACGTGCATAAACGCTTGAGAATGCAGTCGTGGTAAAACCAAGTATTCATGATCAACGCGCGACAAAACATGTAAATCGTGAAGGGTTGTTTCGATTACAACACTGTACTCCCACTGGAAAACGGATGCGTATGATGTATTTATCTTATGTGTACCAGCACGCGCTATAACTATCCGTTGCGATTTATTTTGTGTTAAATTGGCGAAACAGCTAGTTTTTGCGCAAATTCTGTTGGCTATAGATATCATAAATATCGTAAATGTACTGTAGTTGTCATACAAGAATCGAAATAATTCAAGGAGGCCTTGGCTGTTCATTGATTGTCAACGGTTTTGGCCTTTTTGTTTTCTTAATCACTCGCTGTCGCTCGGGAAAAAAATAATGCGGCATAAATGGTAAGCCCTTGGTAAAACAACGATAAACCACAGCCTCGTTAATTATTTTTTAAGCAATGTATACAATTGAAAAATTGTAGTAATATTACTAGATAATGCATAGCGTGTAAGTGATTATAACTGTTTCTATCCTAGAATAAAGGAAAAAACAAGGAATGCATAATTGACAATATTTACAAACCATTATGATCAATTGTTGTCAGGTTCTTCGTTTGTATACTCTGAATATTAAACTGTGAAATAGCTAAACCTTCATATACGTTTACAGAATTGTAGCTGCCATTCTTCCAAACATATTGTACATCATTTATAGTATATCCATCTGTAAAGACAATGTCTATAAGTAAAAATAGTAAAGGAAAGCGACCGAACAACAAGAGCCGAAAGTCATCGGACAATTACAAGTCTGGATACAAACAAAAGTAAAAAGCAAAACAAAAACCGAAAACACAAAAAAAGAAATTGAGTAACCCGAACCCAATAAAAACCATGGATGCACTCAGGTGTTCCAGATGAGTTAGCAGGGCCTGCCTCTAATAAGACAACCGTGAAGGTACTACTTGTCAAGTCTAGGAAAAGTCAAATCCAGGAATATCAAAGACTACTTATGACTCTGAAAAAATGTCCGATCGTATTTGAGAAATTGATTTTCAATAACGATCTATCAGTCATTGACCTTCTGGAGGGATAACATCAAGCTAGGTACAACAAACCTTTGTTTGAGTAGTTAAAAGCAGCTATAAATGTACTACATGTATCAAAGCACATACATCTACGGTATAAACATACGTAAACTCAATTGGTATAAATGTACTATCAATGCAATCCCAAATATGGTTGTATGAATTTATTTGCTTAAACACTGGTTACAAATATTGCTAAAAAATTTATTGTTTGACAAACTGTGGTAAAATGCTTCTATACTACAAAAGGGAACTGGTGATGTAATTAAAGCATTTTTAGATGGACTCAGAAGTTAACATTTGTTGTCGGATTGTACGTCATTACGAGTTGATAGCTCATACTTGATCGATAGACGATGAAGCATTGAATGATTTCTCACATGGTAAACCTGAAATATTGGCGCGTTATGCTGACATTAACCAAAATTAGGAACTGTTTGCGGTTGTAAGGTAAATATACCAAATATAAAAGAAATCATTGTAATTTGCAAACATTAACTTTCTAACGATGTATTTTCAGGCCAACGCTCTGCATACTTTATGCAATCATTTCGTCTGAAATGTTAAAGCTGTGTGTATTCTGGATAGAAGGTAACGATTTTTGTCTATTACGATACTGACCTATGTTCAAAGACAATAACGCTTAATATACTCTCTTCAAGTCTTTGTTCTCAGTAAGTAAAATTAACAGAAATATTTTCTAAAAATAATAAAACAGTCTACTCAGGCCATATGCTGTTTCATTTGACAGACGAAGGTATAATTACATATCTGAATTGTATTTAGTTTAATAGTATGGTTATACAAGGTTTTATGTTTTCAATCTTTTGATATCATTTTTCATGCATATATACTAAAGATAGATTTAACCGACCTTTTTAATTTAAAATCTTTAAAAACTTTTAAATAAATATGATCTGTTATATTTTAGACAATTATTTATGTTAATCAGAACCCTCGATACATACTAATTTTTCGTATGCCTTTAAAGAAAACTCACCTGCAAATTGTAAGTTATATAAAAGTTAGACATGATGAAACTGTATAATGTATTTACTTTATACGTTCTTTTTTTTCAAAAATGTGTTTTTCTTGACTGGTCAACATTTTACACTTAAATAGTATTTTAAACATGTATTCAGACTATTTTGATACGACCCCCACCATATTATTTGTAATAAATGCAACAACAAATTAGCAACAGAATCCAATTAAAATTGAAATTACTGACAGGTGCTTTTGCTGCAATTCTTAAATAAATCTTACAAAACAGGTCAAGAAAACGATATAATTGACATGCACAGTTAATCAATAAAGAAAAGAGCCAGGTTCTTCAAATTAGTTTTCATACGAAAACAAGACAACACATGAGAAAAAAATTTAACAATAAAACTGTCATTTTATCCAATTAACACTGCAAAATTGATATAAAATCTCACACCAAAAAAGTGTTCTATATAAAAAAAACCAATCAATTCGACTTAAACAATGACAGTTTGGAAAATTAATCTTGATCAACCATACGTTTTACCATATGGTATGTCATATTCTAAACGACGCTTGTCAAATCCCTGTTGGATATTAGAGTAAAGGTAAATCCACATTCAGATGTTCTTGTCTACAGAATCACGCATATATCACTTTAGATTTATCAACCTGGACACAATATAAACCTATTATTTTTTTGTATAATATTTTATTTATTCATACATATACAAAACAGTTTCTAACGTTTGTACAAATGTATTATAGACTTTTGACTATCTTCAATGCAAATTTGAGTTTTCAGACTCACAAAACCTTGACACGATTTTTGTAAAATTCAATTAAACTGATAACTTCTACAGGCACTTTTACACCCTTTACTTTACATGTCAATTTTATTTCAGCTTAGATTTCTTCTTCAGAAGCGTTAATGTAAGTCGCAATTTCAATCGATTTGATGAAAAAGAGTTTCAATTCAGTAATTGATAGTTCCGAGAGTGAAGTCAGTTCCGTTTAATTCTGATGCATTTTATTTTACTACCGAATAATATTTGTGTGTAAAAACAAGGTTTTCAATGCTAATTTTAACACAGATTGGTTGTAAAAATGATTACTAAAACCATTCAAACATCTTTTGTTTATAGGAAGGACATGGTTATTAGATATCAATTACAATATTTCAATATTTGTCTCGCCTGCGACGACAGTCGCTGGAGGCGAGACATATATGGGATTCGGCGTCGGGGGCATCGTAGACACTTGATATAACTGTCTAATAGATGTCCCCTGACAATTTTGTTCCAATTTTAAGGTCCAGCGACTACGTTAAAGTTTTTGGATTACAGCATTTTCTCTGTTATCAAGTATGGTAAGATATTTGGTATATAGGTTGCTGGTGAATAGTACATAACTGTCTGGTAGGTGTCACCTGATCTTAACCTCCATTGCACGGTCAAGCGACTACGTTAAAATTTTGGATAGTAGGATGACAATATTTGGTACATAGGTTGCTGATTAATAGTACATGACTGTCTAGTAGGTGTAACCTGAGCTTGACCTCAGTTTTGCGATCCAGCGACTACGTTAATTTTTTTGGATCAGGGCAGTTCCTTGGTAACTTTGCTTTGTATGACGAAATTATTTTGTATATAGGTAGATGATGAATAGTACATGACTGTCTGGTCACCTGAACTCGACCTCAAATTCACCGTCCAGCGCCTACGTTATAGTTTTAAGATTAGGGCAGTTCCTCTATAACTATGCATTGAAAATTTAAAATCAATAAATGATTAAACTTTTATGTTATTTATGTGATGCTCATGACGAAGGACAAGGTCAGTAAGGAAGCTAAGCAACTATCGTTTCCATTCTTGACCTATTTTTCGTCCGCATCGTTTTGCATCTCCTGCCGAGCGTCAACAGTTTAGTAATAACACTCATTTTGGCATGTGTATGTGTAAAAAACAATAACTATCAAGAACAATTTGAGCAACTCCATTGTTAAAAACCTCAAGTTAAAAAGTAGTGGTATATAATTATTGGGGTTCCGTCCATTCTTTTAACTTAGATTACTCATTTCTTATCCACAATTTCACATACACAACTAAATGGAATTCGATGAAAACTTTACAGAATTTTTGTCCCATAGTGCCTAATTCATCATATATTAAACATTAAATTATATTTAAGGTTTCTTATAGAAAAAATGAAACTATGGTCAAACAAAAGAGAGAACAATAACAAAACAGACCCACAACATTCAAACTGAGTGACACGAACCCCAGGTGGTCCAGAAGGTAAAGCAACTCTTGCTGATTGCGGCGGCACCCGTCTTGTTAGTCAGATTTAAATTCGATGAGTCATATAAGGGGTAGTAATTATACAGTAAGAAGGGAAATTCTTACGACAAACAGAAGAAATACATGGTCATTTGTCAATTGGGAGATGTATGACGTGCTGCTGGAATTTTCATATCTTTGTCAAATAGTGACCATATACTTAACATGATATTTGGGATTTCCCATTGCAAAACAGAGACTTTTTTACACTTTGATATTGGAGTACCCATCTACTTACTAGTATTTGCAACTTCACCTACAAAGTGCTATTGTGACCATACTTTAAACATTTTGATCGGAATGATATTTTAAGTAGAAAGCGGAATGTGTTAAGTAGTGAGTCCAGCTTTTGCAGTTTCCAATTGCATTAAAGTTTCGCACTGGCGAAAACTCTGGTAATTACTGATGTACGTCACGGTTAACACCAAATGTATAGCATAATTTGTATTTTGATAAAATTTTGGGGTTTGTAATATATAAACTACTAACAAAATCTGCACACTGATATATTGTTGTACAATGTAAGTTAATGCTACAGTTGAAAAATCTATAAGTCATGGCTATTTCCAGCTTGAGTGTTATGTTATTTATTATATGAATACAATTCTTTGTGTTTTAACTGGTCTTAACCATTCTTTTGGTCATATTCGCAACAGTACTCAAATTGCATCAAAATATGTTTTTTTTTGTCTGCTGCACAACTGATGAAGCAGAATCTAATATTGATCTGATTCATGAACGCGGTATGTTACTCAAAAATCGTTCAACAACAATGGAGTCATTTTCCGCAGCCGAGGTCATATCCACTCCGTTTCACACTCCACGACATTACGCTAAGAATATCACCTCTGCCACACTAGCTTAAGCTTCCCATTAACTCCGCCCACTAAATTGGTTCAAATTATGGAAATACCCAGAAAATTCAGTCTTGCACTGTGCACACTTATTTGTGACCATAATGAAGCGAAATTTAAATTTGAAATTGTAAAATAAATTAAGTTGCTAAATTTGTTCATTCCGGAAATTACAGACGATACACAACTTAGATAATCTAAAAGAAACATGGGAACGATTATCTATGTTTATAGTTTAGTTAACTAATATCAATGTTTAACAAGAATGGAATACAATTAAAAATGTAAAATCAATTGATTGATTAGTTTGTTTTGTTTAATCATATTTCACAGAGGCTAATAATTCATTAATGTGGGCCGAGCTAAATTCCTTGTGTGGCCTTTGTGAACTCTTGACATAAAAAGATATGTAGCATCTGTTTTGAAGATTGTGGACGCGTCTGCTGATAATAGATTTAGGACGATAGACGAGAATTTATTCGTTTTATTCATGGGCCTAAACAGTTACTGACTTTGACATTTGGCTGGGTGAATATATCATTTTCTCTTGTTGAGAAATCCCAATAGCGACCTATGTCAAATCTGTAATAGTACATTATCGTTAGGACTTTTAAATGCTTTAAAGTAATCATAAATAAAAAATACAGATTAACAATAAAACGTTCGACTTACATCCGCTTATCTGTAATGGGCAAACTGGACGATCCATTGGATATTCCACCAACTTCATTGGACAAACAGCATTGATAGTTAGTCTAAAAGATTAAAACATCAGTTTGTTATATGATTACGTTAATACAAAAGTGACATGATAAAACAGTCATTACAAAAATGGTTCTAAAATGCATACATGTATAAATTAAAAATAAAGTCCTTAATTGTAAAGGTACGTCTTAATTAAATACATGTAGCTGTCCTGTAATACTCAAACGATTAGTCAAAACTTGCACGGTTTTTAATAACACAATATTGATTATACTAAAATTATAAAATTTACTACCTCAAACGTGTTTTTTGTCTAAAATATCTGTGAGGCAACAAAATTTAGGCGTTAGAGAGCTTTTACTAAACAAATTACCTGTTCCATGTCCTCACAAGCCATCGGGGCATTCAATACAGTCGACACAAATCATCAATAAAGACAGCACAGACTTACCTCTTGACATATATACTTGTCCATCATGACGTATCCGGACAAACTCATTTGGCACGGTTATTTTAGGTTGTTGAAAACGTCTTCCATTTACGAAATAGGTATTCGGTTTCCATATATACTTCAGAAAGGTGTTACGTAATGTAACTTCCGTAATGTTTTCTAAATTAAAACGCAGTCGCTTGTCATACCAGTGTTGCCTCAAATAACATTGCATGGAATAGGTCTTGAACAAAAATAGTTATATGTAACATACTTCTTTTAATTGATGGGACCATGTTGGGAGAAGTCCCCATGCTAGACCCAAACAACTATCTAGCACCCAACTTAATGGCGGATAGGGAAGGCAATCTCATTTGGAGTTGTCATAATTCGGAAAACCTATAAATAGTGGGAGACGTGTAGAGAGTGTCACGTTCCTTGCATGATAAAGATCCATATTGTAGATTTAAAAAGGCTCGGTTTACATAGTCGCTAAAAAACTTTTCAGTGGCAGTCAAAATTATGTTCTCGTGATCCATCACTTTTCCCGTTTGTTTTATTGTTTATGAACGTGTTATCCTCCTGAAAATATCTTAACTATAACGCGCTGATTGTTAAGCAAACTATAAATTAATCTTTCTTTATTATTGTTAAAACGTTTTTATATAGTGTTATCTTTTTTTAAATAAAATCTAAATATTGAAACAATATAAAGCAACGCCTAGGGCTACTTGAGTAAAATTCAAAAAATAAAAAGGAGCTAAAATTTCGTAATTACTTATGCTGTTGGTCATTGAACTAAAGTTCTTTGTACAAAGAAATACATGAATAATAAAAAGGACATATTTATATATTTGGTATTTCTACAGAACGCATTGTATACTAACCATTTCACTTTCTGTTATTGGACCCATGCTTCTACCTAAAATATCCGTTTCTATTTGCACAGCAGGTCCTAGTAAATAACAAAAGAAGGATATACATTTAGTACTCACTGTCAACTTAAAGAATAAGATAAAGTTATTTTTAAGATAATTTATTCTAATAACAAATTTGAAAGTTTTATTTTTCACCATCCATCATTTTAATATCAACAATAGGCGGAAGAGCATTATCCTCATATACTATCCACATCAAGCTCTAACCAAATATGTGTTGCTATCAAAGAATGTGACGTCATAACAGAATTTAAAAATATTGTTGGACTCGGCATTCTTCTGACTAATATATAAATTTAAACTTTTTTGATCTAAAACCGTCTAGGAAGTATGTCTAATTGTGTAACGTTTGTAGTAATTACGTCTATAAGCATGATAAGTTTTACTAATTCTTCGGTGAACACTAATTTCCCACGACACCATTATCGTTAATAATGGCAAGTCGTGCTGTCGATGTAATTGGTGATATACTGGTTGCACAGTGGGCATTAATTTTCCATACGCCTGGTAGTATAATTGGCCTTTTCTTATCAAAGTATTTACATTTCACTGAACTTCTAAATAGATGAGTGATTTTATGACGTAATGACGTAAAAATCAATAATGTGTGTTGGTATTTTAGATAATTGTTCTATATTATGTAAGTCTGTATGGACACACCATACTGTCACAATGTATACAAATTAAGTTGTAGTTTTGTGTTTTGCGTAAGATATTGTACATTATTTGAGACAGTTGCCAACTTATGCTGCAATATAGATAAATTTAAATTTATTTAGTTTAACTTGTGTTGGAATTTGTGTTAGGCAAATTAAAGCTTGAAATTTCAGGATATGCTATACATGTACGTTAATATAAGAATAAAGTTTATTTGAGAAATCCAGGCCTGATGCATACAATTTATGAACTCTTTTTCGACAGTAGCCGTGGTTAAGGTTAAGGTAGTCATCTACCATTTATCACGTGGTCTGTCAACAATTTGGTTGTGGGTTTAAGCATCACTGTGGGCAGGGTTTACTCAACTACAATCTTAATTAACGATTTTCAGTAGCCACCACTAGTGTCATATATGCTGATTAATATAGCATTAATAAAGATCGATATCAACATTGTTAAATAATGTTTGTCCAGCACGTCGTAAGGTGGCGGATATGAGAACCCTCTCGTTGTTAGGTTGTCTGATACTTATACCGAAGGCTCTACTGCGGACCAGAGTTGTTGAATTGTTTAGAGAGTTCTACGTCCTGTGCTTGCTAAATGTTGATGAGAGCAAGTTCAAAGTGTCGCCTCAACCTAATTTTCCTGATTGTTTTGATGCTTGCAGTCAACCAATCAATTAATCATCAGAAATCAATTAAAGATGGATGTTCGTTGTAACAAATAATGTATTTCACCACTTTATACTTTAGAAAAATATTATTCAATTGATTTAATTGATTAGATGAGGTGCTGTACGTGGACCGAGTAGTATTTTAGCTATATTCAGGACGAGAACTAGTTAACACAAAATAAAGCAACGGAAAAAGTAGTGGGATCGGATATTGGGGAACAAAATTTTGACTGCCACTGAAAAAATACGTGGCACAGTCCAAACACATTACCCACTACGGTCCGCGGCCAATCTTTCCGTATTATGATCCGACAACCCCAAACGAGACGGTCGCCCCTATCCAACACCCAGGGACGCACTGAGCTGCCCTCTTGGTCGATTGAACTAATGATAATTTTACTGATTAAATTGACTAAATCAAACATAATTTGTGTAACGCATTTCTATCCTAGCAGCACTGCGTTCACAAAGTATAACACAGTCTTTTAAGAAATACAATTTCTTCAGATATTTACTGCAGTGTCAGTGTTATGCAAGTTTCAACCTTTAGCTCAGAGCGTTGTGCAGGACTTACGCTGGAATGAAATGCGATGGTCTAGTGTAATTGATTTAGTTTTTTTCTATTTTAATACCACGTTTGACGTCATAACGTCTGTTGAAACAACTGTAAAGAACGATTTTACTTACAATTGAAAACCAACTTTAGCCAAGTGACATTAAACCAACATACATTGAACACCAATAATAAATAACGTAGGTTATTAGGTTTACATTGGTGTTAATTAAATTAATTAATGTCATTTAATTCCTGACAGAATAATTCCAGCATCTCGAAAACCACGATTTATCAAACTAGATTCGCCATAGATTCACGTGTTTTCTCAGTTCAGCAATAGAATGATTAAAATCTAGCGTTTATAAGAGACAATGTAAATAAATTGCTTTATCATCTAAGAAAATTAGGATTATTTCTAGCCGTATTTATTGCAGTTATGATAAAAAATGTATCGAAATCGTGGCTTGTCAAAGCGAAATTGATTTTTATTTCTTCTAGACTCTGAAATCTAACTAAAGTACTGTTTCCTGAAATTAAATATCTATCCAATCTGTAAGCTTTCCCTTCGAAACGCCATGTTTTTGCAATGATCTAGACAATTCGGTGTTAATGTTGACATCTTTTGACATATCTGTTTATCTAAATTTAAAAGCAATCGACAGTTATATCACCGATGTACTTGTAAGGCTAATGAATAAAATCCCAAGGAATAATATTGCGCTGAGAACTGACAATATATATATATATTTAAAGTACGACCTAAGACACTAATTTTCAAACTAACAGATTAAAATCAAATGATTTTACTCGTCTTGTAGTTGCTACATCACGCATGCAGATAGTTAAAAAAAATCCAACGAATAAAGAAGAAATTGTTATTATACTCTTTCTCTTTGCCTGATTACAAAGAATGAACCATAACTTGCTTTAAGCAAATTGTACATTACGTGAAATCTAATTCTATTACTATGTTTGGTTTAAGGTCACTTTCAGCAATTTTTCAACAACATGTATTGTTGCAGTTTTGGAGAAAGAAGACGAAATGCCAGGTGAAAACTTTCGACCCTCGGTAGGAGATTTGGCAATGCTTCCTTGTCCATTAAGATTGGAGTCGAGCATATCGTGTCCACAGTGAGTGCTGACAGACACCTGATAAAACTTTAAAACTCACAACCTTAACCGCTCCTCCACTGGGGCCCACCCTATTATTGTTTTAAAGCACTGATGAAATTCAACATGACAATTGCTTTCATTAACGATATAACTATCATCATTGTCGAGCTTAACCTCTTTGTGACAGAAGTATATGAACACTTGGATTATGCTGGTTAAGAGTAGCCAATATTTTGTTTATTTGTTTGAATAGTGTGTTACGCTGCTCTTAACTTCAATGTGAGTTTTATTTAAAGGGGATGAGTGTAGGGAATTCTGAGTGATTATGAAACTCGTGATATGTTGGCAAGTTAATAATTGATGTTTTAAGAATCGTCGACAATTCTATGACACAAAGTGCAATAAATAACCCATTGGGTCTACTGATACATTTTATTGAATTAAAAAAGATCATTATTACATTTAAGACCTTGATAATTCTTCAGAAGATCATTTGACAGAAGAGTGACATTCTCCATAGGGGATATTGAAAACGTGCATCTGAAAAAAAAGTAGTTCAATTCTGAGCTTGTTCGACGTCTACATTCGAAACACCAATTGCCAAGTAGCCTATAAATACTTTTGGGATACCAATTTAAAAAGATGTGTTATCCACGCAACAGTAAACCGGATATCGTTATCAACAAAGACTTTTTCCTCAGAACAAAATTCAGAGTTTATACCAATTTACTTGCCCTAATTTTGCAATATAGTCTTATTGTTTGCCTACATTTCACTTATATTTATCTTATCTAAACAAAATACATATTAAGAGCACGAATATTGAACAAATACGGTTTTCCTTAGAAAAATTCGAATATTTATTTGCAAAAGTTTGAAAGTTTTTACAATTATCTCTATCTTAATACGTTTATGGTAAAGAATGTGGTTGGCTTTATGTTTTTGCAAAAAGGAAGCACTCGAGAGTCGATCATCGTAGTAGAAACACCAGATGACAATATTACCGACATAGTAATACAACAGAGAGAAAAACAAGTGTTGATTTATACATTTGTTTCGCAATTTTCGGCACGAATGTATTAGAGAACAACTTATTATCATTCAAATTGCTTGCAGCAACAACAACATTTGACTACAAATTGCAAACAAGGCATGAATAACTAATTAAAATACACGTGAAAACTTTGTAACCAGACCACATTCTTAAAACACAATCGACTATATTGTAATGGGTAATTAAAGTCAATTTCTATTTGAATTATTTAATCGTTTCTATAGGTTTTGCACATAACGAAATCCATTGCAAAACTTCGGCAAGTTTAAATGTAAAATTAAAATGTCATTCAATGGAAAATTAAAATAGCTCCAATTTCAATCAATCTAGTGCATGAATCAACAGTATATATTAAAATTATATACTTTAGAAATCAGCAATCAAGAAAATTGTTAGGGCAAGTACAATTAGTGGTTCAAAAGTAATCACGGTCCACACGTCTCATTTTAAATTTTAATATAATGCTTTTAATACTAGCGCTAAATTTTATTACTTGGTTGTAAATATTCGGTATGGTTTTTATTATCTAAAGATGTCTAGAAGAAAAAGCTTTAAACAAATACCTATCAAAGCAAAACAAATATTAAGATTCTTACTTACAATATATTTCAACATTAAATGAAACAATATGTAGTGAAGAGCCACATTCGAAATATTGACACAGACATTTTTGTGTTTATTAAAATATCAAAATTAAGGTGAAAATATTAATATATAAACTATAGGAATGAAGTTACTGACTAATAGTATCAACAGACTGTAATAAAAATAAACAAGGTTTATTAAAAAAAATAAATATGTATGTACACTAAATTTATAAATTTTAATTAGTTAAATTGCAGTGACCCATGTATTTTCAATCCTACAAAAAGTAAAAAACAAAACTGCAAACAGAAAAAAACTTACCTTATGATAAGTAAGAGTATACTTTATTCATTTTTCATGTATATTGAAGGATTAACTTTAATATTCCGCTAAAAATTTTCTTATGGCGAGAAAAAAAACAATCCATCATTCAACTACTAATCAACTATAATTAAATGGGATATTTCGACATTATCGTGTTAATATTCGAAAAGTTCAATTGAAAGTGTTATGTTTGCATACAAAACAGTTATCGACTGTTTTCTGCATTTGGCGGGAGATCTTTCAAAAGACTGACCAAGAAATGTACGCAATATCTAGATTAGCCAGCAAGTTGCAGAGTAAAAACTAACACCATAAAAAAACCGAACTAGATTAAGTGATTAACCGAACAATAAATAACACATAAATCGATGTAAGCTGCTACAATAAATATGACATTTTGTCTATGTATACATCAATGATATATGGTCAATTTTCACCGTTTGTGTACAGATCTCTAGTGTTTGTATACATATTGACCAATACGTCATCTTTTAAAAGAACTTTTATAATATAAGTCTACATTACATTGGTTTCGATTAAAATGACAGTTGTTAGAATATTATTAATATCTTCCAAAAGAGTAGTATTGGTCAAATACATCGTTTCAGCATTTTCCCCGTGCTTATTAGGGATAGTCTATGTAATTTATTAGTTATTGAATGTAACAAAAGTACTTAAATTTGTAAAATGTTTTTACATCTTTTTGATATAGTCAAATCCAATACATTCCTTTTTGGATGGCATCGAATAAAGAAGGTGCTTTATAGGTCTACATATCAAACATGATCAGGTAAAATGCAGTTACAAATGGTTTTGTAGCTTACCATTTCAATATGCTGGTGGCTGGAAAAATGACTGTAAGTCCAGGTACAACTCTAGATATCCAAATGCATGTATATCACAAATCAGAATTATAAAAGTCTTTCACGCCTTTTTTCTATTCATGTTGACGAAAGTAAGGGGAATCAAAGAGTTCTACACATAAACTACACAGTAATTCTAACAATAATGCAACTGCATTATATACAGGGGTAGTGAAAAAAGCTGAATCTATATAAAAAATAATTATAACATGAACAAAACTTAACAACAAAACAAAAAACATGTAACTAGCATGCAACAGGCCACACTGTAAACAATTTTTACTATACAACGAATAAATGTACCCGTGAGTGATTACGACTTTAGTCCTATTACTCTTAATGTTGCAGATCGAGAATGAATCAGTCACGGCACTTTGTTTCAAAAAGCAGTTGCATATTTAATAAGCCACGTACACCATTAATGTCATTCGACAGTGTTATACTTTTTTGTTGGTTTCGTGTTTTAGATCGCTCAAATTGATAATTACCCGCTGTGCGTTATGTCGAAATTAAATTTCATGTCTGTGATAAGGTACGTTTACTACCCGAATGATGAGTTTCATCTTTTAAAGTTTGTATAATGGAAGCTGAATTCCATAAATATGGAATTCTTACTTATGAATGTTTATCGTAGTATGCAAATAAATAGATTCACTACTGAGTTCATTTGAATTTAAGAAAGAATGATAAAACAATGTCGTGGATGGAAATGACTCTTATTGAATAAGTTTGTAGGGATACGTTGAACCAACAAATTAGCAAATATTTGAACTCACTATTTGAATTGTGTTTACCTTTTCTGCTTCACTTAATTAATTTTAGATCTCTAAGTGTAACCTCATTTTTAGATCATGTTTTCATTAAACCCAAGATATCATTGATTTAACAATGGTGCCAATAAAGCACCAATACAAAAATTTTATGATTAAGCATTTAAAGGCACTATGCATTAAACACGTTTTTATGTCTTTCCAAGAATTTGGTTGATTATTTTATATCGTTAATAGAACTAGTTGTTATTACCTCCAAAAAGTAATTCTTTGAAAGATTACACTATATATGGGATATTTAAACAGAAAAGTATTTACATACAAACGCAAAGAGCGTCCTTGGCGTACATTATTTACATTATTGTCATATACAATAAAAGAAATCAAAGATACCAAGGACTAATCATGAAACGATTGGCCATGGCAACGCATTGTAAAACAAAGGAAAAAACATCCAAACAAGCAGACACATAACACAAGAATTAACAATGTAGTAATACAAATCCCACAAAGTACCTGGGATAAGCCAAGGAAGCTCATTACTAACGTTTTAGCAGATGTGTATCACTTTTGTGAATATGCATTTTAAATATTTTTTCTGATAAGACATCTTGTAATTGCACGTTTAAGTACTTATATTTACAACCAAGCAGATGTCTATACATGTATACAGGGGCGGATACAGGATGTTTGAAAGGGAGTGGGCGTAAATAGGGGATATCTGAAAATGAGGGCCTTGAAGTTGTCCTCCCGCGCCTCGCAGAGGCGAATTTACGGCAGGGGGTATGGCCCCCAGAAGCTCTCGAAAAAATGGTGCAAAAATCATGCATTCTCGCAATTTCCAAGCATCAAAATGAATTTTTTTAACACAAGGTTTGTATATTGTTCAGTAACCTTTCTATAATTATTTTACTTAAAATTTATTCTTAGTTTGTATAGACATTCACTAACTTAATTGTCCTCTCAAATTTGCTTATTTTTAACAACATGTAAACTTTGCCACAGAAGCAAAGAAGTACCAATGTGACATTCGAATGCTGGGATTCGAAAAAAAGAAAAAAGAAATTCAGTTAAAAATTCATAAAAAACGACCGGACAGACCAATGTTTCTCTATACATGTATCTATTACCTTTACACGTGTTCGGGCAACTATTCAATTTCTACTCTAATAATTACACACACATTTGTAATATTGGAAAAAAACATTATATTCACGTTGAAAGTTTTTAACATTTGTATTACACAATTGTGTTTAATTTAGGACATGGGATTCATGAGAACAATCTTTCTTGGGTTTCTACGGGCAAAGTCGTCATTGATTTTTTTCATAATTAAGTTCAATGTCTTTATTGACATACAAAAGTAACAAAGTATTTAAGTGGTCTTCTCCCACGGTACTACGCGAAAAGGTTTTAATGAACTTGAATGAGGAGTTTGCCCTTTCTGTCGAGCTTGATGTTATACTCATCAACGCAAGCAGGCTCAAAACTTTGAATATGTTAGGAAGCATTATGTGCCGCACTCTTTGGTCCGTCAAGGTCGATGTTATGGTACAAGGTTTAGGAGTCTGGTTCCTCCATAACTCCACCAAAAGCCGAAATTCCTGTCTACTTCATAAAACTTTAGAATATCTTCAATTTTATCATATGATGTCTGAAGTATGTTGCTTGGAATCGGAGCAAGGGCCATTATAACGGACATAGCATACCAAACGAATATTGAATTGCTGAATCATTGAGTCTAGGAATGGGGGGGGGGGGGAAACTGCACGTTGGTAATAAACCTTTTCATTTTCATCAGGAACGTTGCTTCGTCGACCGCAACGCCTCGGCATCTTGATACCTGCATTGTCAGCTTTTAGGGCCATTAGAATTTCTTTCTCAAATACCATGATGAACTCCTTTTCGTCATCACGCTTTGATTCTATTAAGGAGTTAACCGTGTCTTTCATTTTATAACCTTCTACGATGTCAAGTATTGACCCTTGTAGTTTTCTACTTAATCCAGTAACGTATCCGAAAAAGTTAAGGACAGTTTGAAAAATCACTATAAAAGTGGAAACAGTGAGTTTTCCTTTCGCATCAATAACGGCTTTTTTGTCCAAAGTACGATCACCATTTACACTAATCTCATCTAAGAAAGCTATGATTGGCTCGTACATTGTAGATAAACTACTAAGCGTTGTTATTTTGTCGCTCCATCTCGTTTCACAAAACACCTTAAATTTCTGTTTCGTTATTTTGTTTTGTCCATCTCTGGTCGCATTGACCTCTTTAAGCCTTTTCCAGGTTATGGGTGCGTTTGAGTGAGTATTTAAAAAGTATTCCAAGCTGTTTAATACTGTCCTACATAAGATGAATTTCAGAAACATTACAACATTTACATAATACAAGGTTAAGGTAATGGCTTGCACAGTAATGATATATGGCCTTCGGTCATGTAAACTGGGCTGTACAACCGAGTTTTTTACCAGCCATATTGCCAGCACCGTCCGTCGTCTGTGCACGACAAAACTGTTTATCTAGACCAGCATCGGTCAAAGATGTGACAAGCAAATCAGAGTGCTCTGCCTGTGATTTTCTCTGCCTAAACAAATTCAAGTAACTTTACGGGAGTTCCGTCTTTAAGGTATCTTATGATGAGCCCAAGTTGCTCCCAATTGCAAGTAACCTCGTCGCATTGATAACCGAAAAAGGGACCAATAGTTTGAGCTTGCACTTAGTTTACAATTGTTTGTTGGATGAATCTCTTTATACATGAAAGTAATTCATTTTGGGAAGTTTTCGAAATATATGAGGCGTCTTTATCACATTGTTCCAAATGTTCGCCAAGGACAGTATCACCCTCTTCAGCACGAAATTTTAATAATATCTCATGTTCTCAGTTCTTTACTGTCAGTTTCATCGTCCCAGTGGCCTCGGAGTGCCATTCCCTGACCGCAAAACTCAAGACATTTGATAAGCAATATCAAAACCAGTCGATTTTTCGAGACTAAAGCATTACAGCTAATACTCGTGTTTATGTCAATTCTGGAACACTAATTGGATTACAGATTTTAAGATTGAAGATATAGTTTTCAATGGAGACCTGGCTCAGAAATTCATTTATGCAAAAGTACACATTTGCACCACTGGAAATGTTTTGGTATGTAGAAGTTCCTTTATACAAAGTATTATCTATTTCTTGCATGGACTTCGGTATCCCCGCTCTAGATTGGAAAACTAAAGCGAAACACGTGCACTGACGTCCACCAGATTCTATCTCTCCTTGGTGGAGAGATCCTTTGCACACCAACCTAGATTAAAGAAACATCATACCATTTCATTGTTTTCCTTAGGGCTTTGATTTTGAACTAAAACATTTCAAAATTTACGAAATCAGTGCTCGACCTCCGACACCTCTCATAAATTTCTCTAACAAAGCGTATCTAGAGTTACGATTTTTACCCCTGTTTAAGAAATTTATTAAAAACAATCACGTTGAAAAAGATATTTCTTTTGTCAAAATAAGCCCACTTTTGCCAATTGGTTCATGTCTACTAAAATTTCTTATAGTCCTTTGTATTTTCTCTTTCTAAACTTTAATATTTAGGATTCATGAAATTTAATCGGCTATTATCAAGGCGTTTAAAAGTTCGTTAAGCCAAAAATATATATTGATGCTTAGGTAGATAAAGGAAGGAAGAGGTAGGAAAATTAGCTTGACCATTTTAGTTTGTTTTTTTAATAATTGTATATAGACTACTCAATGAGAGATAGAGAGAGTGCTAAACGAATTTAGCTGCGTTTTCGTCAAAATTGTCCTCATAACGTAAAATTGAAAAATTAATCAATTCCTTTTGAATTTTTTAAATTTTTTTCAAAACATAGTCAGGATAAAAAAGAACTAAATGTTTCAGTTCCTTGAGAAGCCTTGTTTTAAAATGTAATTTATAGTTTATATTTACCTTGGGCTTATACCACTTGCGAAAAAAAATATAATTTTCTTAGACGTTTACGAGGCGGTCTGTTTTTTGTTTTGTTTTTTGATATAATGTGATGTACACTAATTATCGGGGAGTGCCACGTATACTCCAGCATCACGTACATTGTCTTTTTTTGGTAAAGTATACAACAGAGACTAATAAACGAATTAGCACCGTTAATGCATTAATTTATGGCGAGGACGAGCGGGAATTACATTTTTGCATTTGGCGCTGGTTGTTACCCTATTCTTTTCTTTTTTTAAAGGGGAGGCGTACGCCCCTTACGCCCCCCCCTGGATCCGCCACTGGTGTTTCTTTTGCATTTTGTTGGTTGGTTTTATTTTGGCTTTTTGTTTGAACAAAGATTAGTGCATCATTTTCCTTTTCATTAAAGAAGCATATCACTACTTGCGACCGAAATCATTAGTAATCACGTTGAGCTGTCTCGAAAGCACATTTACAGCCAAACAAATTCGTCATTGTGTTTCTATATTTACGATTTTACCAACAAAAATAATGATTATCTGAACCTATTGAGCATGTTGAACATTGTACAGAATTTAAAGTAAGTAACCACATAAAATATTTTAAAATACAATATAATTAGTCACTTACCTAGCAATATATTGAATGCCGAAAAGTTAATGCAGGCATACATGCATAATATTACTAATATTAAAAACCTATAGTAAGCTGAGGAAAACCCTTTCATTTTGACTGCCTCAAATTAATACATGTCACACCTTTTGTTTTTATACAAATGTATTATAATACCTTTATAATTTTCTACAGACCTAATTTACTATATATATTTTTCTAAGGTGTGAACACATGTAAAAAAAGTACAATTAACTGCTTTAATGGACAACCTTCTATACAAGTGAACGCTTTTTGAGAGTTTTATGCGTGAAAAAAAATGAAAATTGCTTATCGCGTATGGTTCACCTAATGCTACTTTTGTAGACCAAGAAAGGTACTTTTTAAAATCAACACTTATTTCCTCAAGATATTCAGCGTATTGCAATATGGCGGTTTTTTAATTTTTATCGGGCGATTTTCCATACTAAACTTTGACCTTAATTAGAACGGAAGTGTACTTTAGGTACAACTTTAGAAACAATAGACTGTTCTCTCTTCGGAATCCTTCTACTGATGTCTTCTGCAGTTAAGGCGGGAAATGTCTTGCGTTTTTTGCAATACCAGTACGGTTCCGATGTCCACAGTAAACAAACAACGCAGAGTAAACTAAATTAAAAAAATACACAGTGCACGGCTTAAATCAGGAGGACCGGCATTTTTAAAAATAAAATGTAAATATCAGAATTTAATGCATTATTTTGAAGTTCCATTTACGTAAGAAATTTCTAAAGTATGCGTTCAATTCTTAAAAAAATTGTCAGAAAAGGATAAAATTATTTTGCTTAAAGCAAAACCAAAAAAATAATTAGGTGTCTTCTCCCATTTGGAGATACACACTAAAATTATCTTACAACACTAACTATAACATTACAACAAAACTCTGTAATAAATGAATGATACTTTTCAATAATAATTGTGTATGTTTGCATCTTGTATAGATTTGTATTTGTTTAGTTTTTTAATCAATGTAGTAAAATACAATTGAAAACAACCTATCATTACAAAATTACAAATATGTTATTGGTCATTTAAACTGGTCTTTATACGAAGAAAATTGGTGAATACGATTAACACTTGTATTCATACAGTCGTTAGCATGAACATTGCAATATGTTGAATGGGTAATACGGATTTCAACTCCTCTTAATACAGTTGTAAGCGTGCAAATTGCATTATTTTGAAATGGTATTGACTGGTATTATGAATTAATATTTTTGATATCAACAGGTCGGTGCATTGGTTCATGAAAGTGTCATGAAATTATTGTTTTAAAATTATTCCTGTATTATGTTTGTTTGATGGTGTTAAACGCCACTATCAGCAATTTTTCAGCTATATCATGGCGTCCAGTTTTTATTGGGGGTGGAAGCCGGAGTACCCGGAGAAAACCCCCGACCTGCGGTAGGAAAACTGGCAATCCTTGTCAATTAAGATTGGAGTCGATTTCACCCTGCCGGCAGTGAGAATCGAACCCGCAATCTCAGTGTTGACGTTCTCATAGGGTTGTATTGAGTCTCGTACAGTTGGATTGAACCTCTGCGTTGCCTTGGGTCGATACAGCAGTACTCGACTCAACACAACTGTATTTGGACATAATACTTGATTAATATGAAAGCAAGAATTTAATAATACTATATTATGAGTCGTATTGTATTTTTATATGAGGTAGGCGACCATTTTAACTGACAGTCATTTATCATTTTGTACTTTATTTGTTGGTATAGCCTATGTCACCTGTTCCGAATATCTCAGTATACAGGGTGTTTTTACAATAAACAGTGTACCAGTGTAGGAATAATAATCCGGTTATAATCGTTCTGGATTCGAAGGTGGGATTTTTTTTGGTTATATTGCTCACAGTAAATTGTTCTAATCTAAATACATAATTGATTGATTGGATGTTTGCTTTTTGTCCAGCGAACTGTATTTCGGCTATATTCAGAAAAATAAATAAAATGAGAAAATACGACCCCGCCCATACATCTTCTTACAATAAATAATTGACTAATGCTTGTAGCTTTTACAACCATTGAGTTTTTTTAAACCAAGTTTCCAACGGTTTTTCAACCAAGTATGTACGAAATGGATGACACATGTTATGACGCGACCTAAGCCACGCAAGCTAACTGCCAATCTTATTCACGGGGATATAATGATTATTAATACCGTTTAGTTTTAATTTAAAATGACCTTTATTGGCAATCAATGTACTTATTCTGTAAGATTATCATATATAAAAGTCGTCAAAGTAACAAGATTATACAATTAACTTAGTCTGATGTTGAAGTGTTGACATCACCAAAAGCCATAACTGAATCGGGTAAGTCTACAATGACAAAAATCAAGATGATTCGCTAGTCAATGTTAGTCCCAGTGTTCTTGACAATAACACATTTTAAGAAGCTATAATGATTTTTTTTCTACATTAATGGATGAAGCATTAGTATGTTTGTTATGTTAAAATTTCTTACGCTCGAGTATATTAGTTTATACCTTTTTGGTAGCTTCAAAGTGGATTTGTCACTAAACATGAATATAAAAGAGTTCGATCTATATGTTTTATGAACACAGTTTCATAAAAAAATATCAAGGAAACCTACAAACATCAACTTTAAATGACGGTTACAAATTCAAATTCAGATAATCATATAGAAAACAAAACAAAAATAAAGAGCACAATATCAGAAAGCAACTAACCTGAACCCAGCATAAACCATAGGTACACTTAGGTTCTCTGGACGAGTCAAGTAGTGACTGTTTCGTCTAGGGACAAGTCAAATCCAGGAAAAGGAATACGTACCTATGACTCAGAACAAATGTCTCGATCGTGTATTATGATGAATTTACCATAACGATAAGTAAGTCATTGTCATAGACATATAATTGAAAACATCAACCCAGGTAAAACAAGCCATTGTCTTAGCTGATTAATATTCAGGGAGACAGGCTAAGTAGAATTTATGTAGTTTGATTTTGTTCCCTTCGGATTGTTCTTTAAATTCAACGTTTATAAATCTTTACAAAACCTGTTGTTAATATACGTACACCTAATATGATTAAATTGTTTCCAGACAAGATAAAAACGGCGAAGTGCTTAGTGATTTTTTTTTATGCTTTTATACATTATTAGAAGTGACATCCAATTTTCTTGCTTTTTTCATTTGGATTTGTTGTAATGGTATGAAAATCAGTTCTACTAAGATCAGTATCTCAATTATCAACAATGATAATAAATCGCTTTTTATCAGTTTAATTTGCATAAATTCGACATTTAAAGCGTCCCAATACAGTCTTTTACATTGAAAAGAATACTTACCATTCTGTACAAAAACGTTGATTACTATTCATCTAAACAGTTTGCATGTGAATAATGTTTCAAAATATTTATATTCAGATTTTATATGAATTTAGGATATCTTTCTCAGAACTCAATATAAGTTATCCAATGGTTGTTAAAAATGTTGCTTTGGACGATTTTTGCTTATCATCAGTACGAATTTCTGCTAATCATTTACACCAACTTATTGTGTTAATACCACCAACACTACGAGGTACAAGACTTGCAAAACATGTTTTTTGCATTAAATAAATTAAAATAGTACAAATGGTTAAACAAAAGGTTTCACTTCAATAATTCAATCGCTAATACACAAATAAATTAATTCTAATTGTATATATTGCATGTATATATTGTATATATATTGTATTGTATATATCCATGAATTACAAATCTCCTTTAATAACATTCTAATACAGAAACAAAATTATATCATCATTATTATCTACAATAGAGATATAGTTCGGCTCGACTAAATTCAGTCAATATTTATGTGGAAATTAGTAATGAATGAATTTTAATATATACAGCATAACACTGAACTCCTTAAAACAGTCAATTCGCACTGTTGAATCAATACCGACTGCAACTGTTTAAAGCACTATGACTTTTTTTTAATCTTTTCAGCCTGGGCCTCGGTGTCAGAGTGGTTAAGATAGTTCGTCTAATATTGATCACGTGATCTGTCAATACTTAGGTTGCGGATTCGAGTCTCATTGCGGACAGGGTGTAGTTGACTTCAATCTTAATTGTCAATCTGTATTTTAACAAGCTTAGTAAGTAATTGTAGGAAAAGGTTAATGTCCATCAATAACCAACTTTGGACGTCTCTGTTTTGCATTAATGTAATCAGTATAAAGTAGCTCTTATTATAATTCATCTATGTTCTGTCTATTAGTTTACAATGTTTTCTGTTACTTTAGATAAAAGTTCATATGTCGCGTCATGTTAGAAACAGAACATCAAACTCGAGTTGCTAGGAGAGACACTGTATACAAATTACTCTTATATCGAAAATAAACTTCTTTCGAAATAATTTATTCAAGGAATGGTAAGAAATCACAAGAAGCGTGTCTTTGTTTTAATTGATGTATTTTCTTGTATATAACATCGCCGAAATTGGAGTGGGATATTTTAGTACATACTCTAAATCAATATTAAAGCTAAAAATAAGAATGTCAAATAATTGATTTAAATATTAAAGTAAAACATTTTGTTAAAAAATTTTGGCGGGAATGTGTATTAGCGTTTGTTCGCAATTTTGAGAAACAAATTTATAACCGAACAATGATGCCGATACAGATTCCAACCTAAATTTTAACTTCCGTTACCAAATTAAAGTAGTTTAAAATTTAAGTCAGGTATCTGATTTTCATATTTGTTACATTTAATGTTAATTTTCGTCTCATACATGCACAAACTTACTTTTCTATTATGAATAACATATGCACTGTGCAACTACATATCGTGGAAATGCAATATTTGGGCAAGTTGAACAACTGAACCATGCAAGAAAAAAAACTTCAGTGCTTAAAATTCTGATAACAACTTTGTTTATGTCCCTATCAAACGCCAAAAGTAACCCACAACAAGGTTGGATTAGCCTTTACGTTCCGTCTTTTTATTATCGATCAGGAACGTCAAAGTTTTTTGTAGAGTGGTTTTGCTAATTGAAACGTTTTATGAATACTATTGCTGATATGGATTTTATTTTAAATGTCCTCTGGTATGATGTATGTCAGAAATTTTTTTAATATGATGGAAAAATATTGGTCGTGGATGTTAAATCCTTAACGGCAACGTGGACTTACGATTCATTTGACATTACTTTGACAATAACTTATTATGGGAAATGTTTTATTTCAAAGACGCTCAGCTGTAAATCAAACGATTTTAAATTCACACGCTATTTCAATAAAAATGATCAAAAGTAGAGCTGAAAAGATTCTTTAAATATTCACATCCATTATTTTTTGTTCGTAAAAGAGTATATAGTGTAACAAGATCTCATGTTGTTTCTTTTAAATATACAATCAAATATGTAACACAGTATTACTAGTTAGTGAAATACATGCCTTTCTCACAATTAAATCTTATTTTTGAGCATTTAGATTCTCTAGTTCTCTTACTTATAGGACATGCATGTGGTTGATATATTATGCCGCACTAGACAATTTGCTTTTACAAATTTTATATATATTTCTACATGTATGTACTCGGTCTTTAAAGTAAAACGATAGAAACAAGTAACGTCAATACTAACATATACGGAAAAATTAAAACATATGTATCGAAAAAGGAAACCAAAGATCAAGAACACAATATGGGTAACGAGTAATTGAAGACCTTATGGTAGAAGCAATTTATATAACTCTTTATCTTTGATGTCGTCCCCAGTGGTATCATCGTTACTTGTTAAGTAGTTAGTTATTTACACTGGTTCACCTGTATGTCGAACTAGAGTTTGTTGGTTTGAGCTTTATGCGATCAAAATGTATTCGACTTGAACTGTAATTCACAATGATTTCCAGTCCTCCTGCTGAAGGTCGCAGGTTTTCACTTGCTACACTCTGGCTTTGTCGTCCTAAGAATAGTGTTATTTAGTTACAGCAGCTAATGGAATTATTATAATTATTAACAAAAAACGGTTACCACTTGAGATATTGTGTGTTAAATGCGATTTGTGTAACTACAAATCACATTTTACGCACGAACGCCAAGCAGAATAGACCCGATATTTTATGATAAATTGAGCAATATATAATTTTAATTTTTGTATTGTGCTTGTCTGTATCCAAATTCGTAACTGCCCCATGGATTTCGGCTCTTGTTTGGTCGGTTTTCTTTGCTGTTTTCTTAAAGCAGTATTGCTATATTTTTTTTTACAAAATACAAAAAAACATCCAGGAAGAACAACTTTAGGATATCTGCTGTATAATATTTTTAATAAATATTTCGAAATAACATACATTTCGTTGTTTTCACAAATGTCCACCAGGGCAATGAAGTAATGGTAAAATACAACAGATACCATTAATGCCATTGAATGCCCCAACTTCTATTCCGCTATAAAAATACATCAACTAAGAAATATAAGAAATAAAGTAATGCACTCTTCAGGCCTAAGAATATTTCTCTGTATTTCTAATATTAATATAATTCTGTAATGTTATATATTGAAAATTTGATCAATACGAATTAATTGAAAGACAAAACCGCAGCCGACAACTAAAGCATAGTAAAAAAATTACTACTAAATATCAATATCAACCCACAAATAAGAACAATCTGTCACTTTGACAGTTAAAAACTTTCATCTTTCGAGAAGGTTTAATAAGTGTAAAAGCCTTCTAAAAAATTCAAATTAAAGCCTTCCTAAGATCCAAATACCAGCTCCAGTAAAAAACATGAAATAGAACAAATGAAGCTGGGAACATGTATCGCGATATCATATCTATCCTGCTGACACTATTTCCGATATCTAGATCCGCTCTGGCTACGTTTTTGTTCCGAAAATTATAATTTCCAAGCAAACACCGAATAAACAAATCATAGCAACTATATCTTTTGAATTTTGCTACCGCCTGTAATATGCCATTAGGTTTGGAACCACCTGCAAGGTCTGCTGCCTGGAAATAATCAAATATATGAAAAATATTTAAAATTCTTTGACCATTTTTACTTCTAATATTTATATTTCTTTTAATAAATGCAACACTAAGTGAAGCCATGGAAATATAAAATAAATTATTAAAGTAAAAAATTTTTAAAACAAGTTCAAGAATACAAGAAAGGAAAATACGCGAGTACAAAAATCCGATGGTACAAATCTTTAAAATTTTAAACTCGTCCTCAAGATTTGGTTTATACCGTCTATATCAAAATAAACTGGACATAACTTGTATGTTCATTAGAGATAAAAATAAGGACACTTATGTAAACAATAATGAAAGCATGATCACGTTTTATGCCTTACAAATATTACTCAATTTGTATTCAAATATGCTATCTATATTAACGGATTACACTATTTCTTGAAATTTGATTTGCTAAATGTCACTTCCGTCATCACATCTGTCTATTTTTAAACAATATTTTAGGTTAATGTATGTTGCTATTTTTAAATGATATGCGAGGCTGGTTACTATATTTAAATCATATTCAAGGCATGTTACTATTTTTAAAGAATATCGTTAATAATGCTAATATGTAAAAGTTCTTGCTACAAATTTCTTTGTTTAATAGCCATACAAAAACTAATCAGATATATGTATTTTGTAGAACTGTCAAGAAATGTAACAGTAATTGATGTTATATGTACTAACAATTAAGGACTTTTAATATGGACCTTTTCCATAACTGAATAGTATGCTACGCTCGTGTGTTGATCTCTGACTGGGTTCGCGGTGCCCTACCTACAGATATGCCCATCGAGTCATGGAAGCTGTCATGTTGGTGGGTTGTCAGGTCAAAATGCAAAAAGACTTTAAACGTGCCATAATGGTTAGTTAACGTATTTGTAAAGGTCATTGCACGCTTAAACCACTAATGTAGATGTCGATTAGAGAAAGCGCGATATAGTCGCTTTAAACGGCCAAATTTTTCTCCCTTTACTAATAGATGAAACACTGTTTGATGGACAAACATCCAGCAAATCAATAACTAATTTGAGAATGTTTGTACCTGCTCTTCCTCGTTGTCACTAACAGATCCTTCTTTTGGTATTATCTTCGTGAAGTAGTTCACTGCAGCATATTCTATCATTGCTGCCATGTTATAAACAATGCAAACATTTATAAAAACATCCAAAGCCGTGGCATAAGGAACTCTGGGTAATCCATCTCTTACCATCATTACTGTCGATGCCAAGGATAAGATTGTTGTAACCCCTGAAACAAGAATACGCCACATTTAATGGAAAACTGAATTAGTTTTTTGAGTTTAGAGATAAGTGTTTTTGTTACTATTAGTTTCTAACACATACATTCATATACTGAGATGATCTACACGGAATTCGAATTAAGAGGAAAACGTTCTGAATATTATTTGTGTATTATTGTAAATTCTAATTTTTCACAATTTGTATATTTCACAGAATACTCAAAATGATTTTTGCGATATTTTCAATTATCCGCAAATTACTGGTAAGGAGACTTTCTAACTTAGTACACTGCTGTTAGGAAATTTGCTATTTCCGAAAGTCAATAGACAAATTTGATTTATACGTATCAATCTGATATAATTGGTACCAAATATTTATAATTACAACCGCTATCATTGCATTTAAAAGTATAAGAATAATATAGACATCGTTCATCAGGTCTATAAAGCAAGCGTATTTGAACAATTATCTTATGCTAATATGTTTTGGGGATTTGTAATAGGAAGTATGTGTAGTCTCTTGTTTCTATGTGGTTCTCTTACACCACATATTAACTAATCACTCGCCTACTACTTGTAGTTAAAGTTTTAATCCGAAACAGTAACTTTGCATTCTATTTTTACAATTTTTATCCGGATAAAGGTAATCGCAGAAACGCAACATGTTGTTCATAGAATATATCTATACCGAGTAAATTATTTTATGATATACCGACCTAATAATACTCTGCCTGGTGCATTATCTCTGTTTAACCAGAACGACACCCACGACGAAAAAACAATAAGGGTACATGGCAAATACGTCTGGAGCACAAAAAATCCTAGATGACGTTTCAGGTGAAAATAAACTTCAAGAACTGAATGATTGCCTTTAAATAAAAAGAACACATATCCAAACAGTCAATACCATACTGTAATTTTCAAGCAAAAAAACCCAAAAGAAAATATAACAAAATATTAAAAGTAAAACACGCGACCAAATGACTTAATAAAAAATGAAAACTAATCATCACTACAAAACACAGAATTCTATACAATAAGTTTCAAGACCCACTCTATACAAGGTGTAATTAAGTTCTAGGAACGGATAATCAGTTCGAATTTAACATTTAACATCCTTCAAATAACTTAAGAGTACTTAATGATGTAAAAGGAAATTAAAGAAATTACGAAAGTGCAATCAATAACTGAGTTATATATGAGACATACAGCAATCAACCAATTAATGATGGCAACCGTATAATTTTTATATTAATGAAATTTCGTATCTACAATTAGCAATCTGCAAGTTACGATAATAATTGTCTCACGAATTAAATAATAAATGATAAGTATATTATTTTCGTGTATATTATGACATGCAAGCAAAGTTCTCAACAAAGTTAACATTACAATAAGAACTATGTTCAACTACAGTTTTCAAATAATTGTAAATATAAACAGAAATGTATTTATTACCATTTCAAATATGATATGATTTGACAACCGTGGTAAAGAAATATGAATGATCAACACGCGACGAAAAGAGCGCATCTTGAAGAGCTGTTTCAATTACAAGTACTACCAACGGAAAGCGGATGCGTTTTACGGAATACACATCTAGCGACAGTCACTTTAATATCCGTTGCAATGGATTTTGTATTAAACTGGAGATACACATTTATGGCGAAAAGGCTGTTGGTTATTAGTTCTATAAATGACCTAAATGTACCGTAATTGTTATATTAGAATTTAAATAATTAACAAAAGCTGTTTTTCATCATTGATGTACTATGGACTGGCCATTTTGTCTTTATTTTGTTACTCGCTGTCGCCGGCATAAATGGCCTGCACATGTTAGAACAATACTAAACCACAGCCTTAGTAAATAGTTTCTTAAACAATGTATATATGTTGAACCACCATACAAAAAATTATTTTTATATTTTAGATGCAAAATGTGTAAGTGATTATAATTTTTTTAATGTGTTATAAACAAAAATAATAGAAATAAAACTACGGAGCGCATAATGGACAATATATACTAACCATTATGATCTATTTTTGTCAGGTTCTTTGTTTTTGTACTCTGAATATTAAACTGGGAAATAGTTACTTTATCACTCGCTCTCGCTTAAAATAACAATGTTGCGGCATGAATGCCCAGGCCATGGTAAAACAAAATTAAACCACAGCCTCTGTGAATTATTTCTTAAACAACGAATGTAGGTAGAACCTCCATGAATTCCTAAGAAATAATAATTATATTCCCAGAGATGAAAATTGTGTAAATGATTATAAATGTTTGTAAATGTGTTATAAATAATAGTAATAGAAAATAAAACATAAGGAAGGCATAATTGACAATATATACTAACCATTATGATCTATTTTTGTCATGTTCTTCGTTTGTATACTCTGGATATTAAACTGTGAAATAGCTAAACCTTCATATACGTTTACAGAATTTTCGCTGCCATTCTTCCAAACATATTGTACATCATCTATGGTATATCCATCTGTAAAGACAATGTCTATACATGTACTATCAAAACGTTCGTGGTATAACCATCTGCAAAGTCGATTTATATGTATGTACCATCAAAGCATATATATTCGTGTTATAACCGCTCGTAAAGACATTTTCAAAACATGTACTATCAAAACACTTACATTCTTGGTTTAACTATCTTTTAAGACAATATGGACTTCGGTGGCCGAGTTCTTCAGGTAGTTGGTATACTATTGATCACATGCCTATCAACAGTGTGGTTCAAGCCACACTGCGGCAGGGTATACTGAACTCCAAAATAATTTATTATTTAACAAGGATTGCCAGTTGACCGGAGGTTTTCTCCGGGTATTCCGGCTTTATCCCCCACCCCAAAAAATCCTGGACACCATGATAAAGCTGAAAAATGCTGAAAGTGGCGTAAAACACCATTAAAACAAACAAAACACACAATTACAATAAATATACTTTTAACCAACCCTAAAGACAGTCGCTATAAATGTACTATCAAAGTACATATATTCGTGGTATCACCTTCTGTAAAGACAATACAATAAATGTACTACCAACGCATATACAATCTTGGTATAACCATCTGTAAAGACAATTGCTATAAATGTACTATCAATCCACATACATTCGAGACAATATACGAGCGAAGTACATAAATTCGTAGTACAATATTATGAAAAGAGAATGCCTATCAATGTACTATCGAGGAGAAAAACCAATTTGTAAAAACAACGAAGATAAATGTATCACTATAGCAAATACATTTGTGGTAAAAGAATGCATCTTGTGATATTTATATGATGTCTATTAACGACCCTCAAACAATCACGTTAGTTAACAAGAAAGTGTACATTATACGGTTTTAGGACTGAACCTCATAAATTAAATAACACCTCGACACCAACAAAGACAAAATATAAGAAATAAAACTGAATACACTTCTTGCTAAGAGCATCAACTGGAAAATGATATCCCATACCTATCTGCTATCGATGCAAAAACATTAAAGAAAGTAGAATAATGAATACCTTCAAATATGCAGACATCTACAGACAACGAAAACTATACAGTGATACATAAATATCGTTGCTCGAATTATTATGTTAATGTAACATCAAATTCATCAGAATTGTTTGGCTAAAGACGCATTAGTGTCGCTCTAGGTAAAAATATTTAAAGACCAAATATTAGACTTGTAGAGCTTTAGTCGCCAAAAACCTATCAAAGGTGATATCATGATCGGCTAGCGCCATCGACACCTTGAAACTAACAAACTAAAACTGAAAACAGTTTCCAAATTGCTATAATTTAGGCAATGTCTAAATCACTGATAAATGAACAAATGATATTCGTGTCAGAAGTGAGACCACTGGGTCTATCAATCCTCCAAATGAGGCACTGACCCAGTTAAATATTATCCAGTTATCCAAATAAGATTTTCAAATTTCCAATTTCAGACTCATTTGCGTTCAGACTAGTGACGACTCTGTGGAAATCGACAAAATTGGAAGTTGAAGAGTTTTTCTCATCAAAATCCCAAAAAATTCTAATAAATTTGTTTACTAACTACTGTTTCAAAATTTATTGCTTGTGGCCAAATGCTTCTGTACTACCATTGGAACTGGTGATGTTAGTGATTACCCCTAAACTTAAAACATTTCTGTAGAAAGACTCAGAAGTTTAAATTTGTTTTATGGTTTAGGTGATACCTCGCACGTGGTCGAAGTGTTGAATTATTTCTTAATGGTAAATCTAAAATATTTCTTGGCGCGTTTTTTTTTTGCCATTAATCTGAATTAAAAATTGTTTTGCAGTCGCGAGGAACATATACAAATAAAGGACAATAATTGTAATGTGGATACGTATAAACTTTATAACCATTTATTTTCAGGCTAACGTTCTGCATACGTTATGCAATCATTTCGCCTGAGATGTTATCGCTGTTTATTTTTTTAATAAAATGTAACAATCTTTGTCTACAACCAGTTATTTCTTTGCCCTATGTATTCTTGAGTAACGCTCAATATACTCTTTGTTCTAAGATGGTAAATGTTTTATTAGATAGACGAAAGTATATTTACATATTTGAATCGCATTTAGTTCAATAGTTTGGTTGTAGAATGTTCTAACATTACATCTTTGAATACCATTTATCATGTATTTATGACAAACGATAGATTTTAGCATACTTAAAAATTTGAAATTGTATTATAGCTTTTATATAAATATGATCTGTCATATTAAAGACAATTATTTTTGTTAATCAGAACTCTAAGTGCATACTTGTTGTTTATATTACTTTAAACAAAACATGTCTTTCCATCGTAAGTTGAATAAAACTTCAGACTTTAGAAAACTATATAACATTGAATATATACGTTCTTATTTTCAAACAACGATGTGTTTTCTTGAATGGTCATCATTTTACCATTAACACATAATTAAACAATTTTATAATAATTCAGACTATTTCTATACGTCACCCACCATGTTAGTAGTAGTAAGTGGAGAAATATTCTTATAAAAAGTCTTAAATAAATCCTACCAAGTAGGTAAAGAAAACGGGGTGATTAACATGTACAGTTAATAATTAAATAGAATAGGTTCTGAAAATTATTTTTAATATGCCAGTTGCACGGAAAAAACATGTGAAGACCTGGAAAAGAAATTTTTATTTGTGTATCAATACAACTCTCATTTGATGAAACTTGCTCTTCAAAATTGACATAAATCTTCCACAGAAAAAATTTACATGTATCTAATCAACAAATGCAATCAATTAGACTTCAACAATGATAGAACTGAAATTTATCTTGACCAACCATATAGGATATGTGATGGCATATTTTAAAAGACTCCTGCAAAATCCTTGTCGAATATTGTTGTAAAGGAAAATCCACATGCAGATTCATTCCTACATGACATTGATTGGTACAAAATTAAACACTAAACCAACTTAAACATGTGCCAGCATTCGATGATTGAACCGCGTTGACGATTTCGGTAGTCTAGGCTGGTCATGACTTCTTTTCAGGATAGCATTTTAGATATTTACTCTACAATCGCGATGGTAATATTTTCTAGTATTTTTTATTTTCTTCCGATTTACTATTATTCCGTTGATACATTTTATCCCTTCTTCTTCCGAATCACGCATATATCATTATTTTTGTATTGTGTCATATTTATTCAAAGATATACAATGTACTAACAGTTTTTGACGTTTATAGAAATTCCTTATAGACTAAAGATTTTATTAACTAGTTTAGTGAAAATTTGAGATTTATTTTCATATTTTAGTTTGATTATTTAAGAGTTTATAATCACAAAAACTTGACAAGATTTTTGTTAAGTTTAATTAAAATGATAACAGCTTAGCAGGCACTTTTACACCCCTTACTTTACATGTCAATTTTATGTCAGTTTAGATTTCAGTTCCGTTAATTTCAATCGATTTGATGAAAAAGTTTCAATTTAGTAATTGATAGTTCTGAATGGCAGTTCCGTTTAATTCTAATGCATTTTATTTCCAAAATACTACCGGAGAATATTTTGTTGTCGAAACAATTTAAATGCTTATTTTAACACAAATATTAAAAATGATTACATATAACATTTATCTATCTATTGTTTAAAGGAAGGACATGGTCATTAGATATCAATTAAAATATTTCAAAACCATTGACATACATGTAGCTACATTGCTTTATAAATTAAGTAATATGTAAGAAGATCTCAAAAACAAGACAAGATTTGAAGTTTATCCCACAATATTTTTAGCATTGACCTAAAAATGTCGAACTTGAACGGATAACAAGGGGACAATGGAAGCTAAACAGCTATCGGTTCCATTCACTAACTATTGTGTCTTCCCCGTTTTACAACACTCTCCCGCCAAACCCTTTTGGAATCCTCCGATGTTGAATCCTTGTTGAATATTCAATATGTTAGCACGTTTTAGTCGTAGCGCGAAAAGAAAATCCGTTCGTTACAAATGCGTTTAATTATAGACGACGGAGCTAAAAGACCCTTGAACCTTGTCCATTTTCAAAAATGACGCGATTAGTTTAGTATTTTAAACCTCTTATTAGCTAGTGTATGAAGTACACAAATAACGGTCCTAATTCATTGATATACCCATTAAAAGTATGAGGTATATAGAGATTGAGCTTTATTCTGTCCGTTAGACTTAGAGAACCCATTCCTTATCCACAACTTCACCTACACAGTTGAATGGAATTGGATGAAACTTCATAAAATCTTTTATTACATAGTGTTGCGTGCATCTATATGTTAGCATTGTGATCGAAATGATATGCGACGTTTCTTATAGAAAAATAATCGAAGATATCGAGGAGTATTCAATATTCAATATCAATGTATTTAATGAAACTGTGGGGTCCATTATATATACTATTAATCACGACATCTGATGACCTAATATAATGTTATAACGTAAATGCTACATGTTTGTTTTGAACTTGAATATGAAGTAATATCATGTATTATTACATGAATAGAATTTTGCGAGTTTTCTACTTTCGGGTCATGTTGAATCGCAACATTACTAAAATTGCATGGTTATTTTTGTCCGCTGCACACGCGGTCAAGCGAATTCCAATATTGACCTGTTTTCTGATCAGATTCATGTACGCATTGTAACACAAAAATCTTTTCAATATCAAAGGACGCTTCAGCTGTTTATAGATTTACAACGATACACTACTACATATTCGTTTTATTCATGTAATAAAACAGTCATTGACTTTGATTGTCAAACAAAATATATCCAAATAGAGACCTATATCAAAGTCGGTTATTGTATACTCGTTAGGGTTTTTAAAATGTAAAAAAATATTGATTTAATAAAAAATATAATTAACAGTTAACATTCGACTTACAGCCACTTATCTTTAGTGGGCAAACAGGACGATCCATTGGATATTCCATCATTTTCATTGGACAAACAGCATTGATAGTAAGTCTAAAAGATGCAAACATCAGTCTATTATACGATTACGTTAATAAGAATGTGATATGATAGATACACTAGTCATTACCAATACTGGTTTCAAAATTGCATGATTAAAAATAAAGCTCTTAATTGTACAGGTAAGTCATAATTAAATATTAGTCCCGTCATACACAAACGGTAAATTAAAATTTTAACTGGAATGCTTTTCAAAATTAAATAATATTGATCATAAAAACCGTATACACTTTTTTATCTCAAATATCAGTGCATAGACACAATTTATGCGTAGAGAGCTTTAAATTTAATTTATGCTTAATCTACAAATTGAAAATATACAAAATGAACAGAAAATCCCAAGTATTTTTATGTTTATAATTAGACAGAAGTAACTTTAACAATGACTTCACAATTATATGAATGAATGATACAGAAGTTTAATTACTAGGCCTATCTAAAAATATTTGTTGCAAATAAGTATAACAAATACCAGGCTACGAAAGCAACCACCTGATAATTCTGGCACGTTTCTTTAACCAATATATCAGTGACGCCTAAACCAAATATCGGAAATCCAAAGTGATTAATATATTTTATCACATATTTAGTGGAGATATTCGGAAATGATCTATGTAATAAAAGCTAGAAGTCGATGTCAATATTAGCTATCAGGGCGAATATCGATATTAGCCATGAAGAACATGGCGAATATCGATATCGGCCCTCGAAACATAATCAAAGATATGATAAATAGATTACCACATTGTCATTTCCACATTGGTCGTGGAATCAGCCATCCGGCTAAAGCCGTCGCGGCTGATGTAGGAGTATTGGGTCTGATACCAGGGCCAATTTGGAAATGACCATGTAATTATCTATAATTGTGTTCAATAGAAAAGACTTAACAGTCTGAATGTTTCAACACAATCAGACCAGGTCTAATAATCGTCATTTTCGTCGGCATGTTTTACGGCATTACAGCATGTCATTGCCTTTAACTGCTACAGTCAGAATTTTATACACATACCGCCTTCGCAGAGATGTTTAAGAAGTCAAGTAGCACAAAAACCTTTAGTATTGGTCTGTAACTATATTTTCTACGAATAATAATTATTCCACATGTTGAAAAAAGAACATCAGCGCAGACTTAACGGACGGCGTGTTAAAACTGTCAATAAACACAGACTATACTGTCTGCATGTTTACACAATCATCAACACATACATTATGATTGGCATGTTCACATATCCAGACCATCCACAAATAATTATGTCCTCACATGCCATCAGCGCAGTCTATACAGTAGACAGGCTTATACGGGTAATCAAAAAAAGACAGCACAGACTTACCTCCTTGACATATATATTCGTCCATCATGACGTATCCTGACAAACTCATTTGGTACGGTTATTTTTGGTTGTTGAGACCGTCTTCCATTTATAAAGTAGGTATTGGGTTTCCAAATATACTTCAGAAAGCTGTTACTTAATGTAACTTCCGTAATATTTTCTAAATTAAAACTTAGTCGCTTGTCATACCAGTGTTGCCGCAAATAACACTGCATGGAATAGGTCTGCAACAAAAGCAGTTATATGTTACAAACTTTTTCTTTATTGCTGGGAACATTTGGGAGAATTCCCCGTGCTCGAGCCACATAACTGCCCAGCATCTTCCCAGTTGGGGGATATGGGAGGCAATTTTGTTATAAGGGAGGTTGTCATGTTATAATTCGGAAAGCTTGTCCCTAGTGGATTACATGTGTGGAGAGTGCCACGCCCCTTGCATGATAAAGAACCATATTGTAGATTTCAAAACAAGGCTTACTGTACATAGTCTTTAAAAAGGTTAAATTTTCCATCCCTTACTAATACTTCAAACTTTTCAATCACAGTCCAAATTTTGTTCTTGTTGATCCATTCTTTTACCCAGTTGATTTTATGTTTTATGTCCTGAATACATCTGAAATATTTCCCGCTGGACGTTTAGAAAGCAACCAATCAATCTGTTTTCTATTATTGAAATACTCTTGTGTGTTGTGTTATTTTGTTTCAACAAAATCCAAATATTGAAACAATAGGAGGCAACAACGTTTAAAATTTATATGCTGGGGCTACTCTTGTAAAATTCAAATATCAAAAGCAGCTGAAATGTCTTTAATATATGTGGTGTTGGTCGTTCGTTGAAACGTTGAGTTCTTTTCACAACTTATATCTGAATTTAAAAAAAATATTTATGTTTTGGTATTTCTACTAGTACGCAAAGCATACTAACCATTTCACTTTCTGTTATTGGACCCATGCTGTTAACTAAAATATCAGTTTCTATTTGCACAGCAGGTCCTGGCAAATGAAAAAAAATGTGATAAGAAGAATATAGTACTCTGATCGTGATTTTAAAGAATAAAGCCAACTACTTTTTAAGATAAGTTATTGTCATTTCAAATTCAAAATTCTCTTTTCTGACATACATTATGTTAATATCAACATCAAGCGGAGGAGCATTATTCTTATCTACTATCCATATCAAGCTCTAACAAAATATGTGTCAAATAATGTGAAGTCATAACACAATTAAATTTTGTTCGACTGTGCATTCTGACTAATATATAAATTTGAACTTTTTTATCTAAAAAAGGTTAGGAAGTATGTCTAATTGTTTAAAGTCTGTAGTAATTACGTCTATAAACATGATAAGTTTTACCAATACTTCGAAGAACACTGATTTCCCACGACACCATTAGCGTTAATAATATCAAGTCGTGCTGTCGATGTAATTGGTGATATATTGGTTGCACAGTGGACATTAATTTTCCACACGCCGGGAAGTGTAATTGGCCTTTTTTTAATAAAGTATGTACATTTCACTCAACTTGTAAATTAATGAGTTATTTTATGACGTAATGATGATAAATAATGTGTCATACAATTTATTTACTCTTTTTTCGGAGGCTCTACTGCGGACAAGAGTTGTCGACTTGTTTAGTGAGTACTACATTCTGTGCACGCTGAATGTTGATGAATGCAAGCTCAATTTGACGCCCCATTCTAATTGTCCTGGTATTTACAGTAGCAATTAATTGCTTCAGCCAATTAGTCCGTTAACTTACTGTAGTTTTAATTGTCTTTTTAAAAATTAATACCAAGTTTGACGTCATAAGCTCTGTTGAAGGAAACTTGGAAAAAGCTATTTCACTTACTTGTCCTACTGTGATAAAATTAAAAACATACATTGACCAAGCGACATTAAGCTAACATATATTGAACCACAATAATATATACTGGAGGTTATTGGCTTCATGTTGGTTTTGGTTTAATCAATCAATGTCATTAATTCCTGATTTAGACAGAATAATCCCAGTATCTCGAAAACCACGACTTATCAAACAAGATTCGCCATAGATTCTCATGTTTTGTCAGTTCAGCAATAGAATGATTAAAATCTAACGTTTAGATGATACATTGTAAATAAATTGCTCTACCATCTAAGAAAATTAGGAATTATTTCTAGCCGCATTTACTGCAGTAATGATAAGAAATGTATCAAAATCATGGCTTGTCAAAGCGAAATTGATTTTTATTTCATACCAGACAACAAAATCTACCATAAGAGTGTTTCAGGAAATTAAATTCCTATCCAATCTGTAAGCTTTCCCTTCCAAACGCCATGTTTTGCAATGATCTATTAAATTTTGTATTAATGGTGACATCTTTTGACATATCTGTTTGTCTAAATTTAAAAACCATCGACAGTTATATCATCAATGTACTTGTACTGCTATGAATTCCCAAGAAACAATATTGCACAGAAAACTGGCAATGTATCCATCTTTAAAAGTATGACCAAAGACAACAATTTAAAAATAACAGATTAAATGAAATCGCTTGACGCGTCTTCTTCTAGTTTCTTTATCACGCATGCAGTCAGTTTTCAAAGAAACTGCACGAATAAAGAAGATTTATTTTACACTTTTTATTTACGTTTGATTACAAATAATGAACCGCATCTTGCTTTAAGCACATCATACATACAGTACATGAAACCTAATTCTATTATTATGTTTGTTTGTTTGTTTTAATGGGGTTTAATGCGATTTTTCAAGTATGTACAAGTATATTGTAACGTTCAGTTTTGGAGAAGACGAAACGCCAGGTAAAAACCGTCGACTTTCCGTCAGAAATTTAGAAATTGTTGTCCATTATGATTGGAAGAGAGCACATCGTGTCCACAGCTAGCACCGAACCAGCAACTTTAGTGCTGACAGACACGTGATCATAGTGAAAGACTCACTACCTTAACCACTCCTCCACCGGAGCCCACACTACTATTGTTTAAACGCACTGATGACAATCAATATGGCAGAGGCATACCTTAACCATAGAATGATCATCATTGTCGTGCTAAACCTCTATATGACAGGTTTTGTTTATTTGTTTGAATAGTGTTTTACATTACTTTTACCAATTTGCATCTACGTTTTGTTTTGATATAAAAAGGATGAGTGTCGAAAGTTCGGAGTGATGGTGAAAATTCCCGATTTCATCTTGCTCAAAGCTGCCCTTAAACTCTTATCAGGAAGTAGCCCGAAGCAAATGACATTACGTATATGATGGTCATTATTGAGGCATAAAATAATATTACAGCACTTTCGTATTAAGAATTGTTGACGATTCTCTGTCATAAATTACAATAAATAACTAATTGGGTCTCTTGATACACTTTATTGAATTAAAAAAGAGCATTATTACCTCCAAGACCTGGTCTCACTTCTCTTTGATAATTCTTTAGAAGATCATTTAACAGAAGGGTGATATTCTCCATAAGGGATATTGAAAACGTGCATCTGAAAGCAAAAAGTTGGTTGTACATTTCTGATTTTGTGCGAAAGTCAGGTATATTTCTACATGCAGAACAAACAAAATTCATACCGATGTACTTTTTGCAATATAGTGTTATTGTTTTCCTACATTTATCAAAACATATATATCGTATTAAAAGAAGAAGCCGGATACCCGAAGAAAACGCACGACTTTCGGTAGGAAAACTGGCAATCCTTGTCCATTAGAATTGAGTAGAATACATACTGTCCACAGTGAAACTAGAAACTGCCACTTCGGTTTTGAATGCCACGTGATCAATAGGTACTACATGGCTACAGATGCCATTTTTGTTATTTGTAATTATTTTTAGTATTTTGTAGTAAAAACTTTGTAGTAAAAACACCAAATCTATGTGTGCAGTAACTAACAATACTGTAAAATCGGTAGTTTGTCCCGTTTCCTTTTATAATTATCTCTGTTTAAACACCCTTTTGGTAAAAGCACACATTTTTGCGAAGTATATAAGTACTGCAGACAGCTTATGCAAAATTTAATGAAAATTATATATCTCTTTATCATCATGCTTCAGCTTTCTGCTCGTCTTACATAGTTTTAGAAACAGTCACACTATGATAAATATATAAATCCAACTGTCAATGTATCATGAACATTTAAACCTCACAAAAATTTTAGGTGACCGAATCCAGTTTGGTAATAGTATCATGTCATTTCATTGAATTTCAGCCTTAAAATGTTGCTTCGAATATATTACACATCTTAGCATTTAGAAGTAAAATACTGCTCTAGTTGTTGCAAAGGAAAATATTTTGGAATGAAATGTTTGTTGCCTGTCCTTTAAATATGACATTTTTTAGCCTTTTGCTTTAACGGTTTTAATCCATGCCCAGAGTTATTTATAACTTGGTGTAAAAGGACAGATAAATATAAAGGAAGATAATGAATAATCGAGCAAATATTGTTTCCAACGTAAGAGTGACAATAAAATTACAAACATCAACACAGCACAAGTTTGTTAATAGAAGTTTTGTAATAAGTATAGCTGTTGCATATGATCACACAAAGTTGACAGCTATTCTTGGTAAATATATGCCGTACATGTGTTCATGGCACTAATGAAACTCTCTTGGTTGCAGTTTAGTAATGATAAAAACTGTTACGTGATACATTAATTCTTAGTTTTAATTTTCCTATATCTCTGATAGTATTAGAACTTTAATTAAAAAAATAAGTATATATATAAAGGAAAAAACGAAAAGTTTATTAACTTTGTTTTTGTGACTGCTACAAAACGTCAGAAAATAATAAACATATTTAACCCGCTGATGTCATCTGATGGAAAAGTGTTTATTTCAAAGGTGACAAGTAAATAATAAGACTAATGTGTTTAGTTCTTTATGTACAAGTAATGATTTTGTTGTTTCTGGAAGCTAGACATACTGTTTATGCATTATTTTGAACAGGCAACTGAAAACTCCGATTCATTTAAATATAATACTGTTAATACTGGCGCTCAATAGTATTACTTCGATGTATATATTCGGTATGATTTTCATTACCAGAAGATATATGTAGAAAAGCAAATCAAATATTTAAAATCTAACAGAAAATATAGTTCAACATTAAACGATACAATGCAGCATATGTCATACAAAGCCACATAAAAGATGTATGGACCCAGCCATGCACGTTTTGTTTTATTAACATATCAAAATTAAGTTATACAAATACTAGTATCACAAATAGGGATTAAGTTACTGACTAACAGTATCAACACCAAAAATCAAAATAAACAAGGTTTATCAAGACTGATATAAATTTAGTAAAAATCATGCTAATGAAAAAATGAATTAAAATTTAAAAAAAATCTAAATATACACACTATCTAAATATCACTTGTATATATAAATTTAAATCATTCAAATTGCAGTAACTCGTGTATTTTCAATTCTACAAAATAATAAAAACAGTGAAAACAGAAAAAAAATCTTACCTTATGGAAAGTAACAGTATACTAAGTTCAATTTTCATTTCTGTTGGAAGTTAAAGTTAAATATTCCGCTAAAAGTTCTCTATTGACGTGCAAAAACAATCCATCTTTCAACAACTGATGAACTATAATTAAATGGAAAACTTTGACACTACGATATTAGTATTCAGAAAGTTCAATTGAAAGTGTTGTGTTTGTATTAAAACAGTTATCGACCACTTTCTTCATTTGGCGGGAGATCTTTCAAAAGACTGACCAAGAAATGTACGCAATATCTAGATTAGCCAGCAAGTTGCAGAATAAAAACTAACACCATAAAGAAAACCGAACTAGATTAAGTGATTAGACGAACAATAAATAACACATGAATCGATGGTAACTGCTACAATAAATATGACATTTTGTCTATGTATACATCAATGATATATGGTCAATTTTCACCGTTTGTGTATAGATCTCTAGTTTTTGTAGACATATTGACCAATACGTCAGCTTTTATAAGAACTTTCATAATATAAGACTAGATTACATTGGTTTCGGTTTAAAAAATGACAACAGTAAGAATAATTATAATTTCTTCCGAGGCATTTTAGTATTGGTCAAATAAATTTCCGTTTCAGCGTTTATCCCGTCGGTCGACACAATGCAATTGTGTTTTGTTAATTTGGGATAGTCGATGTAATTTAACGAATCTACCAAGAGTACTTAAATTGTAAAATGTTGTTTAATTCCTTTTAGGATAGTCAAGTCCTAATCATTGATCATTGGTTACCATGTACTAAAGGAAGAGCTATAAAGATGTAGATTTCAAACATGACCAAGTAAAATGCAGTTAGAAGCGGTTTTGTTGCTTACTATTGCAATATGCTGGTAGCTGGGAAAAAGACTTTTTTTAAGTTCGGGTTCTACTCTAGTTATCCAAAATGCATGTACGGCAAACAATAGAATTCTAAAATTATAAATTATTACACGCATTATTCTTATTAATGTTGACGCAAACAAGTAAATTCAAGGTGTTCTACACAGAAGTTACACAGTACCCTTAACAATATTACAACTACAGTATATACAAAAGTAGTGAAAGATAAAGCAAAAACTAAATAAAAAGTAATTATAAAACAAAATAACAAAAAAGGAACAAATAGTTACTAGCATAATTTAAATTGCAACAGGCCAGACCGTAAACAATTTTAACTATAGAACGAAAAATTGTACCCGCGAGCCATTACAACGAATTAAGTCCCATTACTCTTAATGTAGCAGAGCGGGAGTGAATCACGGCACTTTGATTTTAAAAAGCAGTTGCATATATAAAAAGCCATGTACAATATTGATGTTATTCGACCGCGTTACAATTCTATGTCGTTTTCGTGTTTATTATTGCTCATAATTAATACAAGATAATTATTTCCTATTTACAAAACCAGCTGTGCTTTTTGTTTTAATTGACCTTCGTGTCTGTTTTTGTGCCTGTACTACCTGCAAAACATTATAAACCCGAATGATGTCTTTTATCCTTTTAAGGGTTGTCACATGGAAGTTGCATTCCATATATGGAATTCTTCCTTTAGAATGTTTATCGTATTATGCAAATTAATAAAAATTTATCATGAAGTTCATTTGAATTTATCACAGGAAATAATGATAAAATAATGTCGTGGATAGACATTGTAAATCTTATAGACGAAGTATATGAAATGGTGTTAAACGGAACTAACAAATAAGAGGTCTTTGCTTGTTTTCAACGGATTATGGGGAAAATACGCTCACTACTATCCATATATGGCAAAATGCAAAGGTGTAACGTATTATGGTGGCAGCAAACAATAATTTGAAAAACAAAAAGGATATTGTTTTAAAGCAGATGTTTCAAGCTATATTGCAGTGCGCGTCATACTTAAATAAAGTAACAGATTGAATCATGTTTAAATGTTTTGTGAATAGACCGAAATTGGGTTGTTTATTTGCTGCATTACGATTAATGGGACCTAATTCGGCCTTTAATCCTTTAAATAACAGAACTCAACTATGATTATTACTTCAGTAAACTTTGGTCTAGTTTTGCTACAACTAAGAATGTTCTAGAATGTTAAGTAAAGATACTTATCGTTTTTTCATAGATATTTACAACGATAAACATCTGATAGGTATTTGAACAATTATAATTATTTTTACTTACCAATTATTAAAGATATTTAAAAATGGTTAAAATTTTGGGGTAAAATGAAATGAGCTTCCACTTAACGATCCAATCATTTCGTCTCTTAAGTTTTTCTGTATCTATTATGTAGTTAGTTGTTACAATAACCTGACGGCTATTTCTTTTGACATTGACATTTGACAGTAACTTTGATCAAGTCTGAGTAAAAAAATAATTTATTGTGAAGGCCTCAGGTTTTTAACGACTTACTGCTGAAATTTTCCAAGATAGATAATTATAATAAAGACGCCAAATTTATAAAAATTGTGTCATCAAGCCAGTAGCACTTTTCATTATTTTGATTTTCTGCCTAATACGTTTTTTTAATTATTACAAAGCCGTTATATAAATATTGCACATATCCAAAAAGCTTTTACAAAATGTTGAGCGCTATAAAACTGTAAACAGAGTAGTATTTCTTAGAAAGCAATGCATCTAGAATAAAAGCTAAATAAATTCAATTACTGTAAGCTATAAAACCATTTGTACAGACTGTTCCTACATTTATCTGTAGAATGTGTCAATAAGAATTGCAGTATTCAGATCATGTTTGCGACATATTTAAATGACAATGACAGTATTCAGCTCGGATTTGTAACTCATATCAATTATAATGAAGGTATTTAGCACTAGTTTATAGTAACATAACAATAGAAAGTATAGTATTATGCAATGATTTATAAGATATAATTATGCTCTGCTTGTGAGCGCATAGATACATAGATAAATTTCTGGTCTTGCACTTTGTCATTTACCAATATTCTGTTAAAGCTCGTCGACTTTATGGATGAGATTTATAACATTTTGCAGATACATGTATATGGAGTCAGACGCAAAATAAATGTAATTTGAATTTACTTTTTCTGCTTTAATTTTAAATAATTTTAGATTTCTAAGTGTAACCTCATGTTTAACGGATGTTTTATTGCATTTATTTTATTGGTATATCATGATTAAACATTTTAGCAAAGGCATTATGTATGAACACACACATGTATTTATTCCAAGAATTTGGTTGATTATTTTATGTCGCGAATAGAACTACTTGTAATGACCTCGAAAAGGTAATTCTTTGAACAATAACAATATATATGGGATAATTATACAGAAACGGATTTACATAAATACTTAAATGGAGTCCTTGACGTGCTTTATTTACATTATTGTTATATAAAATTAAAAGAATCGAAGATACCGTGGAATAATCAGAAACCGATAAGTCAAGAACAGACAAAAGCATTGTTAAACAAAGGGAGAAACATCAAAACAACCAGACACATAACAAAAACTGAAAACAGATAAACACAAATCCCACAATGTACCTGGGATGAGTCCAGGTGCTCCGAAATGGTAGGCATCTGTGTGTAAGCACCCGTCGTGTTCTTATCCTTTAAATAGTAATTTCAGAAAGAGTTGAAAGTGATTACGATACACAGAACAACTCAATTGTCATTTTTGACACAGCTAATCGTAGGGGTCAACTAAAATCTTGATATCGACGGTTACATTTTATAAGTGATAACTTAAGTCTAGCAATTGTGATCCCTTGGTTGAGTCAGCAGACACTCTTTATCAAGAAAGTTTGGATCAGAAATACAAGCTTTTAAGTACCTGATCGATTAAGTTGTTTGTGTTTACCCAGACTGGCGTTTAATCTCTCTTCAGTTATATCATGGTGTCCAGGTTTAACTGCGGGAGGAGGCTGGAGTACTCAGAGAAAAACTAACAGACTTTTCAATTAAGATTAGAGTGGAATGCACCTTGACCACAGGTAGACTCGAACCAGCAACCTACGTGTTAAAAAACGTGATAAAAAATTCAAGCACATGGTACAAACAACTGAAAAACACAAAGTCACAAAACAGCTATTGAGTACAAACAGGACACTTACGATATAAACCCCACTAAAAGTAAACATGATTTCAAGTCGTCCGTAATGTTAAGATGTATATGCTCTTATGTGTTACCAATCGTGTTACACAAGGTAATTGAACATTCCTGTTATAATGTCGAATTTGTAAAATCAGGAATATACATGAGATCATTATAACGAGCTATTTATTACGAAGCTACCGCCAAATTGAAGCATTATCCGAGGACAATACATATGGACATTGGTTGTCATGATTTTCTTCATTCTAATGCCTTCAACGCATTCATTAGATCTGACAGTAGTGTAGACAATTGGATGTATTATTTCTTTAGGAGATGTTCTTACCTGCGTTTATCCACATGTTTGGAGTAGCTTATTCTTAAAGTTTAAGCACATTTGTAATTTTACTTAGTTTTTGTTCATGCGCATATAACACTTCATTGTCACAATCTGAGCATACATTTTGTATCATTTTAAATTTTCACTGATTCAACATCATGCATAAATGCACCCTTAAGTAAGTAAATGTTTTTAACAAGCATATATATGTCTTCTCGAATTGTGTTGTTTGGGTTTTATGCTCTTCTTTGGACAAATATTATTGCGTCCTCATCTTTAATTAAAGAAGCATATCACTATTTGCGTCCAAAATCCATAGTAATCACGCTAACAAATAGTAGAGGAGTCTCGACAACAAATTCGTCACTGTGTCTCTAAATTGACCAAAGAAAATAATTATTTTCTTAGCCTGTTGAGCATGTTGAACATTTTACAGAATTTAAAGTAATTAACCATATTTATTATTTTAAAATTAAATATAACTAGTCAATTACCTAAAAATATATTTGAAGAAAAAAATCAATGCAGTTATACATGAATAATATATCTTGTGTGAAAAACCCATAGTGAGCTTAGGAAAAACCTTTCATTTGAATGCATCAAGTAAATGCATATCATACGTTTTTATATAGCTAGTATTAATGCAATTTTGTATACAAATGTCTACTGTATTATAATACCTTTCAATAATTTCCACAGACCAAATTAACTATATATATATATATATTTTGAAGGTTTAAGCACATGTAAAAATAAGTACAATTAACTGTTTTAAGTCGAACCCTCCAGGAGTTGTTTCTCTTTCATTAGCTACTGATAACCCGAGGCTTATCGCTAATATTCGAATATTTTAAATTGTAAAAAAACCAGGAAAAGTTTTTTCGTGACAAATATACTAAATGAATTTCCCGTAACAATTATTGAATCATGGACATAGACATAGAAGGAAAACATCAACTTAGGAAGGATAAAACTCCTGTCTGAGTAGCTAAGTAGTTTGAATGAGACAACTTAGCTATATGTAATGTAGACTCAGTTTGTTAACTTAGGACGTACTTAAAAGTCAGCATTTATAAAAAGTCTTTATAAAACCTGCTGTTCATATACGTACACCTACATGTAATATGATTAAATATTGTCAGATGAGATAAAAACCATGAAATACAAAGTATGTTTTCCTTGACAACCACCTCATTTACAGCCTCTATGTTTATTGTAATGTATACATGTTGAGAACGCTCAGTTGTAAGCAATTTGCATACCATTGAAGTCTATGACACACAAATATTCTTTTGATGAAAGGACACGAGGGTAATCTATATATTACAGGTTTGTTTAATTTGAATTGAAAGTTGTTTTCTAGTTGATAAAAAGCTTAACAGGCTAGATTGGTTTTACTCCAATAGCATCGAGACGATCTGTTAAGAAAAAAAAGTAATGTAATTGTCCATACGAAAACCCATAACTACCTAATGACCACGTTTCCACTACAAATGCGTATATTTTTCTAAAGTGATTCATTCATACAAGAAATCAAATTGGATAAGCAGTTTTTCAGTGATGATGGATTGATTTTCAATGTAACCAAACGATATTCATGATATAAACTAGTTATCACGGAGTAATGAAGGATTCGTGGGTATTCAACAATGAGACTGGCGACAAAGCGGTTAATTTTGATGGAAACAAGAACCAGGAAAAGTATTATACTAAACATACAGATTTTAAATGTTTTATCTATTAAGTACTCACCGAGTAAGAGTTATTAGAGTTCTTAAAAACGCAAAACACTTGGGACATTTGTTTAAGCATGACTATCAGGCACACCTGTTTGTTCATCCGAATACACGTAGTTTTCTGCATTTTGAAATCTTTAATAAACCATGTTATAAACGGTTACCATAATCAGCTAGAAAGATGCACTTTGTAATAGTGGAATTACATCATGTTTTGTTAAGTCACCTAAAGTACCCAGTCTTATTATCGATAGAATGTGTTTGTGCATACATTTCTGATAGGTTTAGGAATGAACACATTGAACGCCGCATGCATACAAAAAACTGGCTACACTTGCCATTGTTCATCAAACGTGCATTTTTAAATTTGACGTCTAAAGGTTACGACTATTTGTTAATACAATAAGCAGCGATTAGGAGCTCATCACACTGCACTGTTGATACAAACTAAACTTTACATTATCCCAATTGTCAAAATTTGTCATGTAATTGCATCTGTAGATAAACAGTATACTGTGTGCACACGGAATTTACGCAGTTGTTGCAAACGTGTACATGATGTAAACAGATATTGAAAATACGAAATTCATATTTTAATCGAACAAACATTTTAAACAAAATATCTAATGCATCAAACATACATTTAGGCATTTTAGGCTAAATAAGCTTTGGATACGATCCGGCAGCATTCATGGCAAATCTCTATTAATCTGAACCATTCCGTATTGTATGTCAGTATTTTCATACGTATTTTATCCGCTACAATTTTCAAACCTGTTCATAATCGGACCAAGGATTTATCAAAGTATTCTGGATGATTATAAGCATTATGTTTCGTTGTTTGAATTATGTTCAACGCTACTTACAGAAATTTTTTCAGCTTTATTATGGCGCCCAGTATTTATTGGGAAGGAAGTCGGAGTACCCGGAGAAACCTCCCACCTTTTGTTAGAAAAATTGGAAATCCTTTTCAATTCAGATTGAAGTCAAGTACACCCTGCCCGCAGTGACACTTGAACCCACAACCTCAGTGTTGATAGACCAAGTGATCAATATTAGACGAACTACTTTACCACTCGACTACCGAGGGCCCCTAAACATTACGAAAATTTCATGTTATTTGATCGGGATGACTGTTTTTTATTTCAAAAAGGTGACACTAACCGCGTCTCACCACAGCTATTACTATTTGGAAAAAATATTATATTGCATTGTGTGTGATCGGATTGATTCATTTCTATATTTTAATAAGGTGACACTAACCTCCCTTCACCACCGCTAATACTTATTCGTCAGTGCTTAGAAATTGTATATATCTTAGCGTTTAGATCAATTGATGGTTTTTAGACATGTTCTATTGCATTGTTTGTGATCGGATTGATTGTTTTATATATTAATAAGTCGACACTTGCCGCCCTTTACCACAGCTTATACTAAAATTGCATGTCTTAAGACAGATTATAAATAAGTATTAAAGAGTCTATTTTTTATTGTCGAATGCACTGCCCATGAATAGTCTTTTCACCAAAATGAGAAGAAGACATCAGCGCTGAACCAATGAACACTTTTAGTTAAAGTTCTCTTTGATTTCTCTAGTGGGTTGACGGTCCAAACACATCTACTTATAAAAACATGTATTAATAAAAATTAAACAAAAAAAAGTTTCATAGGACATACGAACAGATTGTTATTATTACATATGCGTTGTTAACATAACTGTGTGTAAACTGCAACACTACTCTAGCCAAGGCTTAATTCGTCGTTCAAGTTGATGTTTGGAATATTTTTATTTGAAGTCATACATAAGACACCGATTTGTAATACTCTGTTTTCAAAAAAACTATTTATGCATCTAAACAATTATATTATTTTTTATTTCTTTACTAAATAATCGTAAATATTCAACAAATTTCAAATGCAAATTAAATACAAATTGAACGTATAATGTGCATGTTAAAAAGAAACCATTACTAAATATACATTTAATTTAATGTGTCCACGTTAATATAATTTTTTAAGGACTACATGTACTAGCTACCGCATTTGACAGTGAAAACGTCTGGATTGTTACGAAGACAGTAAACACATGGAAGGAAATAAGAACAGGAAAAAATAAAATAAACATTAACGAACCTAAGCGTTAAAACTATGCGGGATTTCAGTTGCACCAAACGATTATGAAGTGCCTGCTTCTAATAAGACACCAGTCAAGCTACTCCTAGTCATGTCACAAAAAAGTAATATTCAAAATTGAAAAGTCTGCTTTTGTCGAAACCAAACCGTCTGATCGAAATTTGGAGAGGAATTTACCATAACGATCAATTGGTGGTAAAGACTTCAAAAGTGATGACATTCGCCAAGATATTACAAATATTTGCTTGTATTGTTTATTGTTAAACAACAATGTTTGGTCTAGAGAATCGGGAGATGACACAATCTACCATAACGTGTGAGTTATGAAACGTAACATACATCCAACCAATCTGACAAATCAATATAAGTAAAAGTTGACAATTAGGAAGATAAATTCGTCACGCTTTTTGAGTTTTCCGCACTAGGTTTGTTTTATAGGAGATCTATGTAATTGGCCAACATAATTATAGTTGTAGTGTTGTTAATATGAAGTTACCTTGGATAAATTAAATGTAAAAACTGTTAAGCACTAACTCACAACCAAAGCATTGACACGCAACAGTAGATGGCTAAACTTTATAAACCAACCGGCAACACATGCTATTCTATAATTGTAAAGTAATATATAATTTGATTTCATATATCACAATTTTCTTGTCTACGCCGAACGTTAGGTGTAATTACAGACACTGTGAAAAAACGATATGAATGAATTAGGAGTTGTTAAGAACGCGTTTTAGGATAGATTATAATTAGGAACACAATATGATACTAAAATTTATTAAATACTAGAGAAATACCTTACTCAAATAACTGATGAACATTCAAAATTAGCACTCGGAAAGAAAAACCAATTTAAAGAACAAATCACTTTCATGAATGCAAAGCAACATCCTCCAAGAACATATCAAATAATGAATGAGGGCATTATGTGAAATTGAAATAGGAACTTACAAATTGCAATGAATTCTTCCGTGTCGCGTTATATTGATTCAAGAAACGTGTCGTTTTTGTTAATAGGATATAACTATTCTGTAATACTTAAAATGTAAACTTCATTGATATAATTCAAACTTTATTATTACGTATTTAAAATGTGTTTACTATTAAGATTTGAGTACTATACTGTAGATCCACATATTTGAAAAAGATGCCTAAATGTACGAATTAGAATATGATTAAAAGCGTCATAAATGACTACATGTGCAAATAATTTGAGATAACAGTGTTTGTTGTAAAATAATAACACAGAATTGTGAAACTTGTCCAAATAGACAAAATCAAATAGGTTGAATGAAAAAAGATGATTACGAACCTTTCTCAATAAATAAATAAAACACCCAATACAGTAAATTAAAGAATATAAAAAGCAGAGGAAAAACAATGCGTGAATATCTGTCTATACTGTTCACGTCTTTAATAGTTGGAAAAGGGATTTTGCATTTGACAGTTCTCTCCCTAAGAGTTGTTTGTATCTGTCTTCGCCTTTTCACACTTGAATTTTTACGTCTCACAAGATTTTCTCGATTATAACTTCTTGACATACAGTTTCGAGGAAGAGCTGGAAATGATGCAATTGTTCTTTGAAGTTTGTCTCCATTTTCTGTACAGTTTCCCGATTGTGAACGAATAGCTACTATTGGTGACATTCTTATTTCGTCTATTTCAGCGAAATCAGCATGAAACTGAAAATTAAAAAAATGAGGTAAAATACTATGAGGAGAATAATGTAACAGTATAATTTTTGCATTTTTTTGTTCACAACAAATCTCATTTTTAATTAATGTTAGTACTATTTAACGACAGTGCAAATGCCAGCTTATGATTAAATCTAAACTACATTAATAATAAAATAAAAAGATCGATGTTTTCTCCAAAAGAGTTAATATAACTTATAATACGTTAATGTTGTACGTGCATGATGTTTAATAGAAAATTCTCCAGTATAGAAAAACGGAAGGTGAAAATGTAGGGTTATGTTTGAATTTAAACTATATTTATAATAAATAACAAAACGAACACGCTTTAGCCAAGGTAGTGTTTCCTATTCCTTGATTTGCCTTTTCCCTAGACATGACGATGAGTAACTCTACAAGTGTCTAATAGAGCAGGCACTGCTTACTCGTCTGAAACACCTTAGTGCACCTATTCCCTACTTGCGGTAAACAAGATTTATCTCCCATTTGCAGAGTTATCTGTTCTTTAGAGCAGGTACTTTATAGTACCTACTGTGGGTAAAAAGTAGTTTTTCTACAATATTTTTTTATTCACATATAGCAAAGCATCAGGTAAAATTTATTATGATGTGCAAACTAATTCTGCAGTTTTTTAGTTGTACCGGAAGAGTTCACTCCACAGACATTATTTTTTAAAAAATAAAAACGTGATTTTTCCCTATCTGTTCAATACTAGATACCTGCTGTTATGAAAGACAACTCTTGCAAATGGGAAGTAACTCTTGTATTCCGAAAATAGGGAATGGTTTTATTAGGTTCGGTTACTCTCTTTCTGGTTTTTTTGTTTTGGATTTTGTTTTGCGTTTGTCTATATCCGGAATTGTAACTGTCTCTTGACTTTTGGTCTCTTTTAGTTTGGTCGTTTTTTTAACATGTAATGAGTTGATGTTATACGTGCATCATGTTCCACAATATTGTCTAGTATACAAATAACTATTTTGAGCTTAGAAAAACGTGTGTCACTAGTAAAGAAAGATATAATATTTCTTTTGGAATGCCTGATATTATCATCTATTTACAGCAGTTCTGGGCCTCGCTGACCAAGAACTGAGTGTAAGTAAGGTATGCATATGTGATTGGTCGCCTACTGGACAACGCTGAGCGAATTACCGCGGCAGGATGTTATCGACGCTAATCTTTATTTAGAAGAATCGTCAGTTTTCCTTACAAATGTCGAGCGTTTTCATCGGCAACTTTAGCTTCTTTAGAAGATAAAACCTACACATCTCGATATAACTGTAACATGAAAATGGTGTTAAACTTCAACAACAAAAAACAAACAAAACAAACAAACAAGCTTTGCAAGGATTCGTGTTATTTATTTATTTTTTTTTTATATTTGTTGTTCATTGTGCGTGTGTGTGAGACATGCTAATGATAATTTCGTGTTTATAATTTTGTTTTTGTTGCAAAAATTACTCGGATAGAATTTCTAAAGGTTCATTTATCGGTATCCTAGCAACTTGGGCCTTGGGCGATTCATTACAGGAAACAGTAAATAATAGCATCAGCTACAACGTACCCTAATAAAATTACGTTACAACATTGCGTCTGTAAAGTAATTCAGGTTCATTCAAGGAAAAAGATAAATCAGTGTAATATATTATGAAACTATAGACTTTTAGGACCATTGCTTATTTTGTTTGATTAAACATTTCTTTTTTTCGATCAATTCTAGATTATATTAAATATTTATAATGCTTTTCAGATAAATATTTTTCGAACTACAGTTTGTATTAATCTTTTTCATTCCATACAAAACCTATATTTGAGACTTACAAAAACAATTATTTTTCATATCAAATACATTACTAGTAATAAATCATGAGACATACAGTTCAAATAAATATAAACTTTAATTATAAGATTGTATCTTAAAATGAAGAACTGATGTAACAGAAATACATTATATAATACCATAATGTCTCTAATGATTAATATGTTTTTGGTATTAGGAAAACGCAAACAAATCTTGGATGCAAGAGCATTAATTTCAAATATTGTCCTTGACGTTTGGTAATCATAAATAACCTCCATGAAGCGTCATGATCTCATTAAACAGAAATACTTAAAGATATATCTTCACTGATACTGTTTCGTTTTGATAGGTAACCAAACTTTTCACAAACAAATGAAATGCATTGCACATCAAGAGACAACTATCACTCAAATTGGCAAACAATTTGCAACATATTATGACAACAACATCAACATATCATTTCATCCGTTATATTGTACTCATTGATATTTTTTAAGCAATACGTCAAAAGTAACAAACTTAGCATTAAAATAGTGTACAGCTGCATTTTAGAGAATTTATAATTCCGTTGAGCTAATTCAAAGCCTGCATAATATCCAAGAAGCAATACAGCATAGTTTTATATTATCAATTCTAATATGACTTGCTTTAAAGGCTTTGAGACCACAACCGTGGTAAAAAAATTATTTATCTATGAGCAACACGCGCTGAGAAGGGCGTGTTTTAAATGGCTGTTCCAATTACAAAACTGTAACTCCCACCGGAAAGCTATTGCATATGACGTATAAATCTTATAAATAGCGACACCCGCTATAATTATCCGTTGCAATATATTGTGTGTTACATTGACGGAACAGCCAGTTTATGGCGGAAATGATGTTTTCTATAGGTACGAAAATATTATAAATGTACTATAATTGTCTTATTAGAATGGAAATAATTCACGGAGGCTGTGATTTATCACTGTTTTACCACGGGATGACCATTTATGTCATTATTTTATCCCTCGCTATCGCTCGGGATAAAATAATACGACATAAATGGTCACCCCGTGGTAAAACAATGATAAACCACAGCCTCCGTGAATTATTTCTTAAATCAGATTTAAGAATCTACAAAATATTACTAGAAATCAAATCTATATTGATTTCAAGTATCAAAGCATTTCACAAAGGAATTTTATCATGCCTCCAAGGACGCAGTTTGCTTGTTTTTTTTTGGTATTATAATATTTGTAATTGGTTATTGCAATGAGGTATCCGATAAAGATTACTAATCCAATAATCTTGGACTCGTGTAAACTTTTCTACGATACCGGTCTTAAATGATGTGTTGAGATTTCTATACACATTTAAAAGGAAAAAACATATTAAGAAGTTATGACAAAATCACATTTTATAATGTAAGGGAAATATGGAACTAAAACAGACATCTGCAAGAAACATCTTAAACACACTTTTAAAATTGACTTGTCTTGATATTGATGTTAATGGAATATGTCCACGTAATTTTGTAAACAATCATAATGGAAATGACCATATATCGACGGTGCACCAAACATGTAAAGGGGTTATTTGTGAGAGATAATCCGCACAGATTGACCAATCAATAATACTTACAGAAGTGTACCTTAGACTTTTAGAAAGACCTAAAATTACAATCATGAAACGGAGCTTTCCAATTTGAATACTGACTTGTATTTACGACTCCACATTGTTTACATTTATGAGAAGATATCTACATCCTTTTCGCAGGACCAAATCATCAAATGAATTAGTGTGTCAAAGATGCGTTTTCTATTTAATGAAATTAACAACATTGCCTTCTTAGGTGCATAGGCATAAGCATAAGCCATGTTAAGATTACTAAAGATCACTAATTATAACATAGTCAACAGGATTAGTTATTAATGATTTTGATGGTGTACATGATGTTTGACTTAAAGTCGTCAAAGCTAAAATTAAGCAATTGTTTGTGATTTTAGATGACATACGTGCAAAACCCATTTATAAAGTGACATTGAGATAGATGTATTTAACTTAGTGGAATATAACTTAAAAAGTACAATAATGACTGGCATTGGGGTAATAGCTTAATGGACTGATTGATTGGATGTTTGCTTTACGTCCAGTGAGGAGTATTACAGCTTTATTCAGGACAAAGACAAGTTGACTAACAATTAATCAACGGAAAAAGGGGTGGGATGGGACATAAGGAACACAATTTAGACTGCCACTGGACAAGTATGGAGTTTTTGGTAGGGGCGGAAAATTTAGCCTAGCGCTTCAATGAGACCCCTTTTTTCGAAATCTTCGAAAAGGGTCTTTAGAATCCATGTATTTAATCGCATAGAAGTAGAACAAATTTTGCTTAAAAAAGTTTACAGACATCCTCTTTTTTTTAACAATCAATCAAGTGCTTCCGTTCTTAGTTTATATGCATTAATGGCCACCTTTTCAAATGCCTAATGAAAATTTTGTTTATGAAGATGTTTTACATTATTTCTTATCTTTATGTTTAGCACAGTGTGAATAAAAATATTCTAATAATCACATGTACAGTATTGGATTTTCATAATCACATTTCCTGTGCACGAAAGACTAGGCTTCACGAAAACATTTGGCATCACACAATTAAGACGTCAAAACATAAATTGGGAATTTACCATCAATTTACAATTAACTATAAACGCAGTTGCGTTGGTTTACTTTGAAAAGGTTAGAAATATATAAGCCGTTAAACAGTTTTTTCAAGATGCTAACTAACCGGGTTGCCAGAATTGATCAATCGTACGTTCGCTATGGTATTTGTATTATTCCTATAGATATTTATGGCATCATTTACAAAATTGAAATTAAATTAAAATAGATATGTATAGTCTTCGAATCAGAAAGATTACAACTTACTTTATCATCAAATGTCGATGACTGTGCCACAATACTTGGTCCGTCTTTGACTCTTTTCATCTTTTTCTTTGCACGTTTCCCCCAGTATGTATAGTTGACAGCAGCGTATTCTAACAAAGCCGCAAATACAAACACAAACGATACAACCAAGTAGATATCAATAGCTTTAACGTATGAAATTCTGGGCAAAGATGAGCGCACACCATTGCTTATTGTTGTCATTGTCAATACTGTTGTGATACCTGACAAAAAAACAAACTGTATAAAATAACTCTAATTTATGTTCTGAAAAATTCCTTCATACATAAGCTTGCTACAAGACCCCACTAACCTTTAAATGCCACAATAACGACAAATTGTAAACAATTTTGAGGGATATTTTGAATAACTACGCATCTACATGTAGTGCCACATATGAATGATTTACATGCTTATCTCATTCACGGTATTCTTTCTCCTATTAATTTAAGTCTTTTCTACTTTACTTTTTAATTTACTTTAATTTAATATGTACCACAATAACATATTTTATTCAATAAACTGTCTGTTTTAAGAAATTGCCTTGTCACCAGTACAAATGGCAAACCAGAGCTTACTTTAACCATCTCACTTAACATTACATAACATCTTATTTTAGCACAGACAAAACGATCAAGATATTTATCTTTAAAGTAACAAACAGTCTTTTGCATAGGGTTGTGTCAATTACACGACCGACATCAAAAGTGCACCATCCTTATTATTAACAGTCATCCTAAATAGACAACGCTCTCATTACAGGCCTATTCCAACCCAAAACACATTTGTACTAATATTATAAAAACTATCTGCAATTCAATGTGAGTGCAAGGTTCTATTTTAACACAACATTTCATAGTTTTAAACGCCGACACTGAAAAATAACAGATGAAGTAAAGAAATAAAACGTGTTACACCAACCTAGCGCAACCCGTGCTGATGTTGCTTCGTGGTTGATCCAAAACGACACCCATGATAACATGACTATTAAGATGGAAGGCAAGTAAGTCTGAAAAATGAAGTATCCAACGTTTCTGTATAATTTAAAGCTCAAGGAAAGCCTTGGATAATCGCCTGGAAAAATACAAAATTGTAAGATTGATAAGACGAAAAATTTAAATACGTTGAATATATTAAGAAAATCGACAAGTATAAAGCAGAACGTTAAATACGATTAAGAAAGATTCTTGATCTAAATACATAACACGACAAAAAAGATGATTGCCTATGTTTAACCCCGGATAAGTATATCTTTTTCCAAGTACGTGTACATAACCTTTAAACAAATACCAGATATTTTGATAGACTTTTTATCAATCTTTTAGATTTTATATACTCTTTGCGCTGTCGTTTTGAGAGTAACAATAACAAAATGCTTTATGTCTTTTAGATTAAAGCAATAAACACATTTCAAACCCCTCAGTATACAATTTTCATTTGACCTTATTCAGCGACAAATAATCAACAAGAACCTCACAAAGCACTGACTATACATTTATTTATTTTTTTTTTGGTATATTGACAATAAGTAAGACCAGATCTATGGTCTTTATTCCTAAATAAACATAGAAAGCACGATTTTTTAATAAATCGTTTTGTATGTTTTTTTTTGATAGATTAATTTCTTTGAAACTATTTCAGTGTGACTGTAACCTTACAGAAAGAGACACGTGAAAGATACGAATTTAAACAAATATATATATTTAACAGATTATTCTATCCACGTTCAGCGGAAATTGATATATTATATTTTAACGCCTTTGTGCCAAGCTGTTTGTCATCAGTAGACAAAACATGACTCTCATGTCATGTCGGGAAATGAGACGATTACCGAACTCCGTTAGACAACATTAACGACAGGCATATTATATTGAATTTGAGTGCTTTTCATTCGTAACTCTGTGGAATGCAGCTAAAGGCAAACGACCGCTATTTGTTAAACTGGAAGCAGAATAATTACCTGTTTGTTTTTACCTTTACTTGTTACTTTATGTTTGTCATGGATACTTTCTACTAGTCAACTTAAACGTTAAAAAACAAATATGCCCTTTTCTAATTGCTGCTATCACTTTTCGTGTTTATTTCTTTGATTTAGTTCTATGTGTTTTGTATTTCCATGTTTACCCTGTATAATAATTAATTTTGTTTCTTAAGAAAGCTCTTGTATGTTTTTAGTGTGCATGTGATGAATTTGCTACTCGTGTCACCCAACCAGCTTGGTAGGGTATTACATATAATACAAATGTTACAATCCCTTTTTAAAAATATTACACTCCAGCGAATATTTTTTTCAACCCAGTACTCTAAGCTTTCGCTTATTGTGTCATTTCTGTTATTAACGTTTAGTAAGTTCTGAATTACTAGTATTTCTTTTTCTTCATCTAGTAGTTTTGTTGTGACTGTTTTATTATGTTTTTCTTTCTTATTTGTACTTGTAAATAAATATTCAGGAAAATAATTGTATAAAATAAGAAATGAAATCAATCGTGCGCCAAGGGCAATATTGCATGAATGTTGCTACATAACTGCATCGATATCTAGCTTTATTCAATATTATGACGAATAAAAAGACAAACATTATCAAAATGTACAATTAAGGGTACAAGTGAGCAATGAACTGATAAATCTAAATTCTAAGAAAACGCAATCTTCGATTCAAACCAGAAGTAAAACTATGTGCTCCAAAATACTGATATTTGTTTGGCCAAAATTATTTGTTTTAACAAGAAAAACAAGTGAACAATAACAATAGTTACTTTTTTGTCTTAATAGTATTTTACGCTATAAATTTGCAATTAAAATGTAACTTTTTTGTAAATAAAAAAACCCTATAACTTTTAAAACTTTGAGTGTATCGTTAACATTTTTCCAGTTGTGTGTGACTTTGTCTTTATCTGCAGGCTGAGCATTGACTGAACTCGAATATGGACAGCAATGTTAACTTTTCGGATCAAATGTCTTTTTCCTGCCATATTCCATTTGAAGTCTCCTTTACGCTTATTGCTATTTGTTGTTGGTTTTAATTTCTATGTTTATTATGATAAAAATCGAAGGTGATCGTTAAAACTATTACACTATTGCACAAAGTGTTGAAATACACAAATGCAAAAGAACCAATAAAATTAGTAATGAATTTTTCCTTCCAGATGGCGTAACACATAGTTTTAAAAGTATTGAAAATCCACGCCTGTTACATGTACATGTAATGGTTTTAATGGTGTCATTATTATTCAGAGACGAAACAAAGTATTTAATTGTACATTATGTCGTATTATTCAGTACCACATATATATGTCGATACCAGAGTTGAATACGCGTGTTACGATAAAACATTTACTCCTTCAATTCACAAAGTAAATGTTTTTGCAATGGGCCACTTTCCGCAAATTGAAGATTTATCTTGATGTCTCTTATATTAAACGACTGAGTTGATTTTCCGATGAACACTTATGGCGTATGACAGGAACACAAAGTAAATGTATCAGTTACCTGATGACAAACTTTCTATTCGTCTGACTGTTCTGTACTCTATAAGAGAAAACTGTGGTAATGTTACATTATCTATGCCATACACGGAATATCGTCCATCTCTCCAGTTTAAATTAAGGTCATGCATATCATATCCATCTGTTGAAAACAAAAACAGTTGTCAATTGTTTTCATCATATCAAGGTTTTATGAATATTTTAAACCAACCACTAGCAACTTATAAAAGAAGCATATGTTTAAAATATGTATATGTGTCTTAAAATCGTTAACATACAATTGGTGGTTTATTAAGAACTTAGAACAATTAACATACATGAACAGGTTTAATGTCCTCTGCACAATTTCTTTTCTGGGGTTGGTTTTTTAAATACAGTATATGCGTAACAATAACTACGACGTATTATTTTGTCTACAATAAAATAGAAAGTTGCTAATAAAAGCCAAAATATTTTTTTCTAGCCGCTTACAATTATAATGGGAGCACATGTGCCGAATCGTAAAGGTAGTTTGTATACTATTGATCAGGTGGTCTATCAATAAGGACATTGCGGCGGGTTCGGTTCTCACCATGGGAAGGTTGCGTCAGACTCAAATATTAAATAAGAATTACCAGTTTCTTTATAAAATTTGTTGGTTTTCTCATGCCATTCCGGCTTATTACTCCAAGAACTGGAATCTATGATATAGCTGAAAAATTGCTGAAAGTAGCGATAACACAACAATAAAAAAAATTGTAGTCTTAAACAACAGTTAGTTCAATATTTAAAATATTTCAACTAGACGTTACTTTAAAAAAAAACATACATGCCCTCTGAAGCATACACTACATGCGAGTTTGTCAAACCTACTATATTTCCTTATTTGGCATACCAAAATCGGCAATCGAACAAATATTATTTAACATTCTGTACCGATTTAACATTTCAAGTCGACAATAATTTATTAACCGAAAACACATTTTATTTGATTTTCTGCAATATATTTGTTGTCAAATATCCACCAGAAACCCTAATACTTAACCTTTTGTGAAAGCTGTATATGTCGAACGATTGACATTTAAAAAAAATAAAATACTAAATCCATATAATAGATCAATCACATTTTCATTTCATGTATTATCAAATCACAACATAGTCCTTATGCTATGTAGAGGTAAATATTATTACATCATTTATAAGTTTGGGTTTTCTCATATGAATTTTGGGCTACTCATGATTAACAATTATGTTTAATGTTAATTCTACTTTGTTAACTTCATTGCAGCAAAAGCAGTAAGGAAAACCAGGTAAAAAATTGTTACACTTTAAGGTTATCATATTTCCTAGATTGTGCGCAACTCCTTAGAAGGGTTTACCTATCTTAATAAAAAGTCAAAAATATATAGATAGCCCCGACAATACGTAAAACTCCCCATTAGATGGTTGATAAACTACCTCATTTTAACCTTAAGAAACATTTAAGTAGAACTACTAAAAAACATTAGGTTTTCCACTTTGTATATTGTCTCGGTTGGTGAACATTAACACTGCTCTATCAATAAATCAACTGCACGGCTAAGATCTATTGGAAACATTGTAAAACGAGACATACTAGTAATTGCCAATTTGTTTGAATTTTAGTAAATCTGAGAACTTCTACGAACTTTCTATTTAAAAGATAACACTTATTATTTGTATTTTTACTTATTCTTAACATATAAATAAATATGCAATCATTTTTTTTATTAAATTATTAAATCGATGTTCAAATGTCTTGCCTTTCGTGTTAGGTGATTATCATCTCCTTACATCTACTGCAGAATACAAAACGAATTCTTGAAATATGTTT